>JALIZF010001401.1:0-282067 GCA_029948255.1 Telmatactis stephensoni
GTGCCTTTTGGGCTGCAAAAATCCAAAATCCCAGTCGGGTCCAATTTTGACATTTTTCGATGACCGCGCGCCTTTCGAAAAATCTCAGATTTGGGCAATTTTGAAAAAGGGCCAAAATTTTGCCTAACTCTCCTGGAAATCAGGTTCAGTGCACTAATTTAGTGTTCTAGAGATGTCTTCTGCCTTTTGGGCTGCAAAAATCCAAAATCCCAGTCGGGTCCAATTTTGACATTTTTCGATGACCGCGCGCCTTTCGAAAAATCTCAGATTTGGGCAATTTGGGCAATTTTGAAAAAGGGCCAAAATTTTGCCTAACTCTCCTGGAAATCAGGTTCTGTTCACTAATTTAGTGTTCTAGAGATGTCTTCTGCCTTTTGGGCTGCAAAAATCCAAAATCCCAGTTGGGTCCAATTTTGACATTTTCCATGACCGAGCGCCTTTCGAAAAATCTCAGATTTGGGCAATTTTGAAAAAGGGACAAAATTTTGCCTAACTTGCCTGGAAATCAGGTTCAGTGCACTAATTTAGTGTTCTAGAGATGTCTTTTGCCTTTTGGGCTGCAAAAATCCAAAATCCCAGTCGGGTTAGTCTCCTCTCGCAGCCGTTCTTAGCGGTGGGTTACCTGTGTCCCACCCCACAAACGGCTGCTCAGTTTGGGTTTACATTCCATTCCCTTTGTTTCCTTGCGGTCTGCATCAGCCAATGATCGTTATGCAATTGTTACGAGATCGTCCAATCATAAGGCTAGAAATCGTACTGTGAGTTTACCGGGAGTTTAAGTCAAAACATATGTGAAAACATCGTGTCCTCGTGAGTTTTAGTTGGAAATATGGTGGTTTTTTTTCGTTTTACATGGGTGATACGCCGAAGAAAGTAATTTGCAGCAATACATCTGGATGTTTTCTGTGTTCATCAACAGTAGAAGCGAAAGAAAGAGTCAAAATCTTTGGAAGATCAACCGATCTAGCGGGTGATATAAGTTCAACGCTTGACATAAAGTTGGAAGTCATTCGATCGTTCTCTAAATTCGACTATATATGTTTGTCTCAAGTGTTATAGAAAAGTAAACAAGATTAAAAAACTAGAAAACGACCTTCGAGAGCAAAAAAAATCACTAAAAACTGGCTATCATTTAAACCAAGATCACCGAATAAAGAGACTTCAAAACGACCAAGAGGAGATCGCGACGCGACCCTTGGCAGCCAAAAAAACTCTCGACTTCTCGGCACCTACTGCTTGTACTTCTTCGTCTTCAAGTACTCGGGCTCAAACGTTACCTACTCTACCAATCAGTCCGATAAGTGGACAAAATTCAGCGACAAATGTTACCTTAAAAGCTTCACAGTTATCTCAGCTATGTTCCGTCGCATCGACTCTCAAGTTAAAGCCCAGACCGGCACAGACCAAAGTAAGCTTGTGTGTTGAATACCCAAGCAAGACTGTGAACAAAACGCTTGGAAATGACGAGGAGGCAATCGGGAAGGCATTAGCTCATGGATCCCCCTTCAAGATTTGCAACTGCAGTTCTAAAATGCAAGTCATTCCGATCGCATATTATCCAGAGAGTGTTACGTATTGTTTCTGGAGAAATAAGTGGTTTATCTTCGATAAAACGGCCATCACTCCTCCGCAAGTGTGCAAAAGACGACCTTGTGAACTTTGATTTCAAGAAAGTATGCGACGAGTGGAAGGAAAGAGCCCCAGTATTCTATTCATTTTTATTAACTAGCTGCACTACCAACAAAGAAGCAACATGGTTCCCGAGTGTTGCTTTGGCGGGCTCAATCTTGTTGAAGCAAAGAAACAAACACCTAAACACCACTGCCACTATCATAGGGATACTTTTGAAAACACGATCAGTAGAGGTAAATATCGTAGTATCGAAATACTATTTAATACTTCTTAAGCCAGGGTTAATGCATTTTTATCCAAAATTTTAAAACTCCAATAGCATTCATAGTCTAATCATTTTCCCATTCATTTCCCATTTACTCATCCACTCACTAGAATCTTGGGTCTGACTTTTAATGAAATTCTTATATGAACGTCAAGTAAGCTGAACTGTTAGATCATTGCAAATTAACCCAATTTTCACTAAAATCATTTTTTATTTTTCATTTTTTTTTTACTACAGGCAAACCTCAACCGGTTCAGCAAACTGAAGCTTACGTCATCAAATGAGACAGTGCTAAGGAAAATGGACACTCTTGGTAAAGAACATGATCTTCCCCTACAGAATGCAAAGCAAAGGATTGTTAAGGAGCAGCTGGAGATTAAAGAAGCTACAGAGGAGATCAAAACTATGAAAGTCCAGCTAGATGAAAGCCCTACTCAGAATCCCAATTTGCAGAGTTGTTATATTGATTCCCTCAATGCTCTACGTAAGAAAAAAAATGAGAGTCATCCTGGTTTCATTGTTCCATTTGACAACTTGGACATGCATTTGAAACGTCGACAGATGACAATGACTGAGCAAAATAAGGATGTCCATTGGGTGAACCACGAAATGGTTGAGAATAGGGTGTCAGGAAATCATCTGCCTAGTGAAGGACAGTCTTGCATTCTCAATATACCAAATGCTCACTTTTTCCCCAGTGTGGAGGACCAAAGAAAACAACGAGAAAGCTATCTAATCCTGGTGACACGCATTTTGGTAGACTATTTTGATTGTTTCTCAATATTCAAAGGTGTGTGTATAAGACATATTCCACACAAGTACTCCAAAGAGATGGCACAACAATCTAACAAGGTAAATTGTTGCTGATGTTATTAATGGAAAATAATAACCACATGATGTACAATCTTAACTCTAAGCATCAGCAGTAATTTTTATTTATCATCTATTAATAAGATCAAACAATAATTTGATAGTTTTTTTCTTTAAAACTGTTTTAGTGACAACTATGCTTTTTGTGTAGTTGCAAATATTGATATATCATAAAGTATCATATGATAATGTGATCACAGAGTCATTTTAGAAAGTCTGTCTGAAAATATGCAATCATGTGTAATAATTTTAATGCATTGTAGACCCCACTTGGTATTATCTTCAAGAGCGAAAATGTAAATGAAGAAATGATAACCATCCTACAGCAATTCCACACATATCTTCCTAAAACTGGTGATTCAGAGTATGACTGTCAAATATTCACTGGTGACCAGGTAACAATAGAGAGAGCAGTAAATGTGATTGCATCTGTTTCCAATGGCTATACTAAAGAAGACAGACTGGAAGGGATGAATATGCAAATTGCTGATTGGCATGCTGGTGTCAAAATATTGGAGGTTAGTATGCATTAATTAAGAGATTGAACAAATATAGTGCTTGGTGGATAATTATAAAGACGGTGTGCTGTATAAAAAATATTTTCAAGAATCAATAGAAATACTGAATTGTTGCTTTTGTATCTCTTTAGTTGATATATCGCCGCTTCTACTCAACTCAGTCTGATGTTGACCACTGCACTATGTATTCTGACAGAAGTCTCATCAACCGAAGAAATGTAACCAATGACCCACATTCAAACTATCGTCCTAATAGGGATTTCTTTCTTCTAATTTTGCAATCAAGAATCATTGCAGGAGCCATGAAAGTTCTAGGCCTTGATTCGAAGGAGAGTCAACCAGTTTTGTTCAAGATTCCAGATGATATCGCAAGTAAAACTAATTTTCAGAAACTTGCAATATTACACGCCGCTGCTGGAATGGTGGTGGACAAGTACGTTTTTGCAGAAAGCAACCTCGACCAACTGATCAATGATGTCATAACTGAAGCAAGAGAAGCAAGATGCACGAGATAACCAACAGCTTACTCCAGATGGACACTTCCCATGTAGATTTCCTGGCTGCAAAAAATTCATTTGTTCTATGATGGGAAGAGCAGAAGAAAACACGAAAACACCCATGACCCCCCTCCCATAGTCACAGAACGACCACCACAGCCAAGTTTGGACACTCCTAAGGAGGTTCTAGAAGGGAAGGACATAAAACGAGATGACATGTACCTCTATAACTCAGCATTAGTTGCAGATGGCCTGTATTTCTTGAATTTTCTAGATGCAGTTGCAGAGGGAGATGGAGAACGAATACTGAGACAGTACAAATATATGCTAATGTACTGTAGAGCTGATACAAAGCACAGTACCAAATATGCACTTGAATGTTTGTACCAATTTTTTTTAGTTTTTGCCATCCTCTCACCAAGAGACAGAGAACGCTTCACATGGAATCGCTCAGTTAACAACAACGGGGGTATTGGTAAAAATATACCCTTAGATTTAGATGTTGAACACAGCAATAACTATTTGAAACAGGCCCTGAAAAATCTAGGTCCAAATTTAACAGAGAAAGCAGCCTCAAGAGTTTGCAAATCAGAGAAGGCTGTCCGAAAGATAACACTGTCAATAGGATGAAACACTGAAGCAAGCAAGAGACCCCGGAAAGCACTCTATCAGCTCCACTGCTGGCGATTTGAACAAGCTCATCAAAAGGCTAACGGAACAAAATGCTATGGAGAAAATGCCTTCACGTGCGTACAACCACTTTGAACACTTTGAAGTAGATCCATTTAAAGCCCTTAATGCCTCAGAAATGTATAGCTGGATTAATGAGCACAAGAAAAACATGAGCATTGGCATTAGAGCAAGATAAAGCATACTGTACATGGTATTTTGACTGTTTAATCAGTCGCCTTGGATATTTTGAACACATATTTTTAATCTATAATTTGTAATTTTTTTTATACACATTATTTTGTAGATAGATAAGTATAATGTCTTTGAAATTATCATTACTACAAAGTGTTCAGTACAGCTATTGATTAGTTGCACTAGCAAATTTGAGAGTTTATATAAATATATGTTCATGTTTAGGTTATTGTGTCATATTTTGGTAATGTGAGGCTAAACATGAAATTGGTTTAAAATCTGTCCATAAGAATATTTTCTGATGAGAACTACTTTTGATGCTAATATTGCCATGATTGTTGTCCCATTTTGAGTTAAGGTATTCCTGTTAGGGGTTTTACTAATAGGTGGACTTAACAAAAAAAGATTGTGAAATTTAAAGCCTTCACTTTTTGAATGAAATAGAGAACATGTACATTATTCAGTAGCATGATGTAAATAAATAATACCTCAGGGAAATGAACACATTACTACCATATCAAACTGGAACATAGCGACATGTCATTATTTTGCTCATTTGAAATTGTGATGTTATGACAGTGGAATACATCATCAATACACTTTTAGCTACTACAGTGGAGAACTCGATAACTTCAAGTGTCAAATAAAGTTATTGACAATTCCCTGTGAAATAATTATTACATAATTTTTAAGTAAATACACTTTAATTAACACTTTAAAATTCTCCAGTATGTCCAAAACAGCATTAGGAATATCATCTACAGCTGCATCACTTTCTTCATTGATTAATGTTGATGCCACTGATAGATTTTCTAGAAATAAGTCAATAAAGTCCTCATCATCAGTAATGGGTGCCCATTCCATCAATGCATGTTCAATTTCATCCTCTAATTCTGTGTCATCATCAACCCAATCTTCTTCATGTACTTCAGAAACATCTCCAAAGATCTGACTCAATACATTTTGAATTTTAAAGGCATGTTCCAGGTGCCATATTTCAACTGCATCACAAATATCATGGATGGAGAAGAGCTGATGACATTTTTCCATCACCTGGTTCGATTTGCAATGATGAAAATCCAATTAAAAGGTGAAGATTTGTAAAATATTTCAGTTCTCCAGAATGCTCACCAATAAACTTCATAACAAGGGATTAGTGATATAGGGTAAGTTGTTTATTCAACTCATCTTTCTGGCCAGTGGTGACTTCTCTCACTTTTGTCACAGGCTTTGAGCTAGTCGTTACCAGTAGTTTTGGTTGTGTACATTATTCTGACCCATCATTTGCAAGTGTTAGCACAGTTATCACAACATAAATGAGGCGGAATGAGAACAGAGGTTTTTTTTGAACTAAATTTTAGAAGCAGTGTTTTTCTTCTGCATTCAGTGTTTGAAATGTAGGCTTTAATGTCTTTCTCGACATGTGCAAGTAAAAAACCATTGTATAGCAAATAGCTATAACTTTGTAGACCATCTCTACCACCTCTACCGGTTTCTTGAATGTATGCTTCAAGGTTCTTGGATGGGCCAAAGTGAATTGTGCGGTGAACCCCTTTGCAGTTGACACCCATGCCAAAGGCGATTGTGGCCACTAGTATTCTGATATTGCCATTGGTATCAGAAAATGACTTGAGAACAGCCTCTTTGTTTGCCTTAGGAGAACAAGAATGTAGCATCTCCACTGTAACATTTCTAAGGTCTCCTATAGCTCCAGAAAATAAGTGATTGCCTAAGAGGGCTTTGATGGTATTGTAAATTCGTGTACATTGATTGATAGTTTGACAATATATTATAGTTCTCTCTGTTTTAGTTCCTTGCTTTTTTATTTCTTCTGCCAGCCACTCAAAACATTGGTTAACTCTGGTATCTGGTGAGATCCCTTCAACAACGTAAGTTATATTGGGCTTCTCAGGACTCTCATATATTTCGTAAGGCATTTTCATCTGCAAAACACTGATAATTTCATCGCGTGTTTGCTTTGTCGCTGTGGCTGTAACTGCCACAATATTGATAGGAGGAACTAGAGATCTTAATTCGTGCAAGCGTCCATAACATTCACGAAACGGTGCCAGTTTAGAAGCATTTGATGTTCCCCTAAAAAAATAGGGTGTAAGTTACTTTTTAGAATAAATAAATATTAAAAAACAGAGCCTTCCAAACAAAACTTATTAAAGATAAGAGATATCATTTTGTCAAAACATAACATGTCCAAAAAAAACATTTTGCATAAAATATGGTGTTTTCTGCTTTACTTTCAAATGAAAATCAAGTCATATGAAGTCTACGTTAAGTCTATGTACGTACCACTGTTTAATGACGTGAGCTTCGTCAACGGCGATTGCACAGAGCTTTGATGTGTAGGCTTTATTGTGAAGCATTTCTCGCCATCTTTTGTTCTTAAGAACTGCTTCTGGAGTAGCGTAGACTACTTGAAATGCGCCTTTCTCCACTTCTGTAAACTCATCTTCGGTCTGTAGATGACTGAGACTGACACAGGATAAGCCTAAAGCTCTCAAATGCTGTATCTGATCGTTGATTAGTGTTAAGAGAGGGTGATAACACGAGCACGATGTGACCCGGCTCCTTCGTATATTCATCAAAAATTAGGGGCAAACTTTGGAAAATGAGTGATTTGCCGTAGCCTGTTGGTAAGTTAACAAAGACATCTTTCTTTTCTACAACAAGTTTCGTTATTGCGACTTTCTGATCGGTATTTAAATCAGCAATTCTAAAGAACTCACTAACAACACCGAAAGCTTTCTCGATGTTCGCCATTTTGAAAAATTGCATATTAATGAGCCTTCCCGATTTTGGAAGGCAGCGCTCTGATTGGTGAACAGGAATGTAAACCCAAACTGAGCAGCCGTTTGTGGGGTGGGGCACAGGTAACCCACCGCTAAGAACGGCTGCGAGAGGAGACTACAGTCGGGTTCAATTTTGACATTTTTTGATGACCGCGCGCCTTTGGAAAAATCTCAGATTTGGGCAATTTTGAAAAAGGGCCAAAATTTTGCCTAACTCTCCTTGAAATCAGGTTCAGTGCACTAATTTAGTGTTCTAGAGATGTCTTCTGCCTTTTGGGCTGCAAAAATCCAAAATCCCAGTCGGGTTCAATTTTGAAATTTTTTGATGACCGCGCGCCTTTCGAAAAATCTCAGATTTGGGCAATTTTGAAAAAGGGCCAAAATTTTGCCTAATTCTCTTGGAAATCAGGTTCAGTGCACTAATTTAGTGTTCTAGAGATGTCTTCTGCCTTTTGGGCTGCAAAAATCCAAAATCCCAGTCGGGTCCAATTTTGACATTTTTCGATGACCGCGCTCCTTTCGAAAAATCTCAGATTTGGGCAATTTGGGCAATTTTGAAAAAGGGCCAAAATTTTGCCTAAATCTCCTAGAAATCAGGTTCTGTTCACTAATTTAGTGTTCTAGAGATGTCTTCTGCCTTTTGGGCTGCAAAAATCCAAAATCCCAGTCGGGTCCAATTTTGACATTTTTCGATGACCGCGCGCCTTTCGAAAAATCTCAGATTTGGGCAATTTTGAAAAAGGGCCAAAATTTTGCCTAACTCTCCTGGAAATCAGGTTCAGTGCACTAATTTAGTGTTCTAGAGATGTCTTCTGCCATTTGGGCTTCAAAAATCCAAAATCCTAGTCGGGTCCAATTTTGACATTTTTCGATGACCGAGCGCCTTTCGAAAAATCTCAGATTTGGGCAATTTGGGCAATTTTGAAAAAGGGCCAAAATTTTGCCTAACTCTCCTGGAAATCAGGTTCAGTGCACTAATTTAGTGTTCTAGAGATGTCTTCTGCCATTTGGGCTTCAAAAATCCAAAATCCTAGTCGGGTCCAATTTTGACATTTTTCGATGACCGCGCGCCTTTCGAAAAATCTCAGATTTGCTCAGGCATGTTAAGGCCTGACTCGAACATGAAAACGAGGCTATATCTAATTTTCTCATTTAATTCGCTTATTATTAAATCTTTTGCAATGAAATTCGGCATGACGATTTTCACAGACCATTAAAACCTAAAAGTGTGATTTATTTGAATATACCAATTGAAGATTAAAATTTACGAGCACATTTGGCTTCGCAAAAAGTACCCTTGCGAAAGTTGAAAATGGGGAATACAGAAACTATTTGATTGAAGCTTAAACTTATACAAATCAATTCTGCGATAAATTTAAAACACAATTGCGTCTTTTAATGAGGTTTTCAGCTGTAACAAAATCATTTTTTATCGAATGAACTCTGTTGCATGCATTTTACGGAATTTCCCAATGTTTGGCCTCAAATATATGAGTTTGTTTCTATAGAAAGTCAACATTAAAAGACGTGAAAAGGTAGATTTTTTAATCCTTGTTTTATATAGACACGGTTGGGCTTATTCTGAAATGTTTTTGACTTCCCCATTTTGGATTTTTTGCCTCGCGTTGTTTCTCTCACCGAAGCTTTATTCATTCCAACGGTCAAGGCACTGGAACTAGAGACTAACTCTGCTATGAATCCCCTCCCACAGAGTCAAAATTAGCACTAAAAGCCCTTAGTCTGACCCTAAGGGGTCATTATTTGGCCTATTTTCAAGATGGCGAACGAAGAACATCGTTTTCGTATGAGTTTTTCAGGCTGAAAATGACGGATTTTATGAAAACGCAAATGCTTTAAATAGCAGATTCAACTGTTGGAGAACTAAGGAAATAGGTGAAGTAATTATTTAACTTAAATTGTGTATTTATGGCATAGTTTTAAGTTGATTTCTTGTACGAAGTATTGTGATTTCTGAAATAAAAGCCTTCTTGTACAAACGTTTTAGCTCGTTGTTTGTGCTGATTTGGCGCCAAATCGCGCCAAATACAGATTCCGTTAGTCGGTCCCAGTAATCCTGAGCACTTGCCTTTACAAAAGAGCGGGAATTCTTAATTTTTAACAGTGATCACTTCGAGAGCTAAAATTCTACTTCCAAACAGTTTTTTTCAAAACTAAAACACAACAACAAAGTACCTTAACTTCATGCAATGGCTGTTAAGGCAGAATGTGCTTGGGCAAGGGTTTGTATTCGTCAAACTAAAGCCTTAGCGAGTTCATCCATTAAGATGGCTGCTGGTGAGGGGAAAGCAAAGTTTGATGCTAGATGTTTACAGGAGAGATACAAAATCTACTGCAAGTGTTTTGAAGATCACCCATTGTTTAACATTGATCAATATCAATTTAATCGCGTGTGCAAAGTAATTGATCAGAAAATCTCCAACTGGAGGAACAGAGAAGACAAAGAAGCCTACTTATCAAGGTTTTCCATTGAAAACTGGCAGGCACAAAAGGTAATTACAAAAGAAGGGAAAAAAAGCCACTCATTATCAGACTGTAAGGTGTGCTCAAATTTTAATTCAAAATACCAGGCCACTTTTCCACTGAGTAAGAGCTGCTTGACTTCAAGAAAAGGTCCACTTAGTGATATTACAAAAAATGTCAAGAAGCACACTAAAGCAGTTGAAAGTAATGGCAAAAAAATTACAAAGAAACAGTTAAAAGAAGTAGGAAAGGACATTTTTACAACTTACAATGAAAAGTGTAAGGAGAACTTTGGACACACATTTAGTGACATTATAGTTCTTGTCCCTGAAGCTGGCTTGCAGAAAAAACTTTCCCCTGTGGAAAAAAGAAAATTGAAAAGAATTCAACAGAGAGATCTAAAAAAGTGTACTGAAAAGAAACTACATGCTAATGATACAGATACATTTTTAAGTACCAGAGAAAGCTATAGCTCAAGAGAAACCAACCGTCTTGATAATTCCTTTGAGACAGTGGAGGAAGCTACAGAAAGGGCAAGAACAACCCCCCAAAACTACAACAAAGATCCCATTCTGCTGCTAAAGAAAACATAACTGGGGAGCTGGATCAACTTATGGAAGATGTAAAAGAATGGGAAGGCAAAATCAACTGGTCTGAGAAAGCACGGCAATACAAAATTAGATGCACTGGCCAAGATACAACACCCCAGAATGGAGGGCAAATGTTAAAGACATTTCTAAAACACAAAGGTGTAGACATGTCCAAATTTGATTTCACAGAAGGTAAAATGTTTATAATAATTATATATATTTGACAGAAACATTCAGAGATATTCCATAAGAAAAACATTTCTTAATTTTTCTGTCAGATACAAAAAATCAAAATATTCAAGGCTTAAAAATTAAAAGAAAATATTCATAAGCTTATTAACAAATAACCTGTTTGCTTTGTAATCATAAATTCCAATCTGTGATTTTGATTTTAAAATATAAATATACTTAATTATAAGCCAGTGACTTTTTAAAAAAAAATATTAGTAATAGCTGAGAATAGCTAGTTCACAAAAATGAATTTATAAATTGTTATCAAAAATTTATAGAATAATAATTGTGACCTACAAACAATAGTTAAATACTTATTCTAACTTTAACTACAAACAATAGTTCATCAGTTTTGAGACAATAACATTGTATTATTATACTGTATACTGTGCTAGCTCTCTCACACAATAATTATAATTGTACAGCATTCTCACAAAATTCACACTTTTTCTTAACAGGCTTCAGAGTACGACGAGTGATTAAGAAACAACAAGGAGAAGAGATATCAATTCCTGTGTCAAGACCAAATAGGAAAATCAGAGCAGACATCAAGGAAAAGGTTCGAAATGGGTACTATAATGTTGGCACTCCTGTAGTGGAATCTGAGTTAACAAAGCTAGCCATAAGTAATTCTGGTGAGGTAATACAAAAAAATGTTTCTCTTCAAGCAAGAAAAATCCCACTAGAAGAGATTAGAAAAGAGGCTTTATCAAGAAATGAGGGACTCTTGCGCACCAAGAATGCAGAGTATTATAACAATTTGTCAAAAGAGGAACTGGCATCAGAATTGACAAGAATTCATGAAGACCAGCATATATGTGATGACATCAATAAAATGAGAGACACTGTAAGAAAGCTACAACAAACAAGACATTGGCTATTGTGGCATGACCACTCAACATTGGCAAACTATGGTCATATGTTGTTCTGTGTACGTGAACTATATGATCCAGCAGTTCACCTTACAAGACAAGAGCTATACGAAGAGAGAAAACAAGACATTGATGTCCAGGCTACCATAGAGGAGCCACAACTATATATTTTGGGACAAAGTTCATCTAAAATAGAAGATCAGCTCAAGTTTGTTCCAACAAGACATGGGTCAACCAATAGTAACAGATGATGGTAAAATATTAAAAGATATAATGCGGTTCATGAATGGTGATTTTCCTGCAAGTGAAATGGAAGATGGAACACAGCATGGTGGGACATATGCTTGCCCTGGATGCAATGTCAACCTTAACAGCAGTTATGATTTGGAGTACTCTTTGCCATTGGAGTACAAGAGCCTGGAAGCCAAACAAAGAGTGATTCTTAAAGGACCAATGGGAAAGAAAAGCAGTATCCATCCTTTCAAGAACTTAAAGGTCAAAGACATCAAGGCAGAGCTGATAGCAAGAAACATGCCAACTGAGGGCAAAAAAAGAGAATCTCTTCAACAAGACCTTGCTGTGACACTCGGAGGGACGACAAGATTGCCTGCCCTTTTGCATCCCAATAAAGACTTTGATGTCTCCATCAAGTCCCTAAACATTGACCGCTATGAGGTTTTGTTCTTTGAAGCGATGCATTGTTCAATGAATCATATCAAAAACCTTTTTCAAGAGCTTCCGCATCACATCAAGGACATAGACACTTTAATTAAATTCAAGGAAATACTGGCTATACAGTATAACAAAGAGAAACTGAGAGCAGTTGATTATAGAAAAACTCTTATCTATGTTACAATCGCTCTTTACCCATTAGCAAACCGAGAAATTAAGTTGCTGCTCATCACATTATGTGAGATGATTGAAATATTCTATAGCCAGGATGAAAAGAGAACACCCAAAACTATTCTTCGGCTACACAATCTCTGTTGGAGGCATGCTATCCAGTGCAGACGCCTTTTAACACCAGTTAAAGTTCTCACATACAGGAAACTGTTTGGCCTATACTTCCACAGCATTGTGAACCATTCTGCACAATTGCTGAGGTTGACATCTCACAGATCAACCAATGCAGAAATGATGGAGAGGCTGTTTGAGAAGCTGTCAGGCATCACATCAAAGACCTGGGACAAAAAAATTGAAAACCTCACAACAAATGCCTTACTACACTACCAAGTTGAAAAAAAGAAGCCAAGCAAGTGCTTACTAAAAGAAGAGAGGGAAATCAGCAAGCTAGCTAAAGCACTCCCAAGGATGGAGAATTCTATCATACTCACCACAGAGATTGAAAAGTATGCTGGAGATTGGTGCGAACATCTCAAGCTAATTTCTGATTTTCTTAAGCCTGGAAAGGGGGTTTGGTGGAAAGAGCAAGATGGATACATAGAGTTTTTAGATGGGTCAGATGAACAGCACTATCGTGATGAGGGTCCACCACTCCACCATTTCAGGTCGTCTACAATAACAAGTGAACAACAACAGCTCAATGCTACTTGGATGGAATGCTTGGAGGAGAACGTCACGTTACCCACAACCAAAGTGCGCCACCACATCACTGGCCAATGGCATAGACCCAAATACTGCATTAAAACACCAGAAGCTCAAGAGGAGTGCAGTACCTTAGGAGATGCTAGGCTTGACAATGACTACAATAGAGATGTAGACATGACTGACAAAGACAGAAATGTAGACATAGCAGATAATGAAGAAATGACCATTGACAATGAGGTACCAGTATATGGAGATGACGAAATAAACTATGAAGATGAAGTGACAGTAACACACGACGAGGAAGACATAATAGAGGATGATAGTGATGTAGACGGTGTAGTACAGCAGAATACAATACAGTCAAAGAGCAGCCAAGATAACTCTGTTGTACTGCATAAGGATGATCACACTACTGAAGTGGACATAACTACAAGAAAAAGAGCAATTCCCACAGATAAAGCTAATGAAGAACCAGCAGCAAAGAAACAAAAAACAATGTCTAGAACTGCAACAGCCTTGCAACTTGTAATTGGAGAGTGTGAAGATGTGACAAAATTTGAGAAGTTCACAGAAAATGTGAAAAAAAATCCAAAATCAAAGTTTCACATTGACCGCTATGAACAACATCTTACCAAGGTTCAAATCTCCACTTTAAAGGCTTACAAACAATTCAAAGAGGAGGTTCAGCATTGTGCAGAAACAAATAATGTCAATGCCAACAATATTGAATTAAAAAGGAAAAAATTGAAAACTGCAATACAGCTTTTAAAGCTGTGGAAATTGAATGAGTTCATGAAAACATAAATTATTATTTATATTATATGCATATATAATCACTTAATCAGAGTGCACACACTTAATCTGTGAAACATAAATAGTACAAAATAGGTGCTACATTATGCTAATTCTTTTGTTTCTTTTGTAATTAGTACTATTTGTTTCCTGGATTAAGTGTGTGCACAAAGAAGAATTAAATCTGACAAACTGATCAGCAAAATCTTGAAATCTATCCAATATTGTACTGTATATAGAATATTTTCAAATGTAGCAATAGTTTTTACTCCTTTTGTCCTTGCTGCATATATATTTAGTGTGTATATAAGATGTAAAATTAATTATCACTAAGTAACTTAATTTTATTTATTTTGAGCAATATAAGTTATGATGTAAATATAGTTTCATGAGTATACCTCTTTATATTTGTGGTTGATTACTTCATGTCCTAGCTGGGAGCTTTATCAATCTATAAAATAAAAGTATATGTACAGTCACTGAAACCAGTGTTTGCTAATGATCAAAATATAATTAAGCCATAATTAATATAAGGAGTTTTCTTTTATTCTCGCATCAAACCAGAGTTGAACTCGGATCTGATCAAAATATTTCTACAGATATTTCAACTGAATTTCAGCACCAGTCAATGACAAAAACATCGCTAATAAGCATTGTAATGGTTTGGAGATTGGAAGCTCTTTTCCGGAAAGAAAATATCAGCAAACAATTTAAAAATCTTCATTGACGCCGTCGCGGTGCTAGATAAACACTATTTCAGCTCGATTTTATGGATAAAAAACTTACCTTCACAAAAGAAAGTTCCCAGCATCGAAAGCTCCAATTTTTTGGCACATTTTCCAAGCAATTTCAAACACTCAGCTTCAGAACAAAAGCAATTATTGGCGAATAACAACACTATGTGTAACGTAAACACGTCCGCCATCTTGAAAATTAACAGCCTTTGAGATGCGCTTCGCAGGGGGTAATCCGGGTCAGAAGTCAGGCCTTAACATGCCTGAGTTTGTTATCATTTGTGATTCACAGTCCAAGTGTATGAAATCCATTTCATAGTGAAAAAGGCTAATATGTGAGAGTACCCCCTTCCCCCACCAGGTTGCCATACAAATGTATGCATAATAAATTGCAGGCATTTATTTGTGTGGTGTTTACAATAAAATAATATGTTTATTATAAAGTAATATATGATATCAAATAGAGTGCTTACAATATATCCATGAAAAACTTTGTAAGAAATTGTACTAATTTGCACTAATTGACAATAGAAAACAAAGGATTTTGCAATATTTAGTACAATTTAGTTCACTAACTTTGTCAGATATATTTCAAGCACTCTAAATGCATGGTATAATAATGGTCTACTCTATTAATAAAATGTTTTTCAACCTAAACATATCCACATCCACTGATCACATTAGCACAACTTTCTGGGCAAATCTAAAAACATTTCAAAATTGACAATTAGTACAATGTAACAGTTTTTGTTAATTTCTAATTCTACTGCTGAATAATTGAGAAATATCAATTCCTATTCAGCAGTTATATGAAGGGGGTGGTGCAAATAAACTCTAGAAAAGATTTTTCAGCTGTGGAATAAAACCACAGTTCTCATTTGCACCCCTTCTTGTATTAAATAAATGTTCCCTTACATGTTCAAGAGCAATTTCAAATGATCTTTTGGAATAAACTTCAGATAAATCCTTGTGTCGAAGAAGCCATCTTTTGGCTATGCTAAAGCATGTTTCAATCGGGTTGAAGTCAGGTGAGTATGGTCTAAAACAAATAAAACTGTTAAAATCGGTATCATTTTAATGAATTAATTCGCTGCCAATAGTACTAAAGATAGTAGGGGACAGACCATTTTATTGACATTTTTGGGAGGGTACACTCATATCTCAATCATGGTCCGTCCCTTGTGCTTGTCTTGCAGCTGTGTCAAGACTATAATACCATAACCACTAATTATGGGTTACCACGAACACAATAAATATGCACTAAAACAAACGGGCAGACTTACGGCAGAAAAACGACTATGCCACCTTTAGACCTAATCTTTTCAAATACATATGGGGAAAGATGAATTCTGCAATTATCAAGAACTACAACAGAGCATTCTTCTCCAAGAGCGTATGATCCGATGTGAGGAATAACGAAGTGCTCCATTGCAAATTCAAAATCCAATCTGTTATATGATCCAGTAATAACATGTGCAGCCTTTACCCCAGTTGAACATACAGCACCAAGGACGCTATATCTTGTACCACGAGTGAAGTTTCCAATTGTAGACACACGGGAATTGGCTAGACTACGTCCATACTTTCTCTACAGCAATAACAAATGACTAATTATCGATCATGTTCCACGAACTTTTAACAAGCATGATGAATTTATACCTGGATTGTTCTCTCGTCTTTGCTTGACTCGTCGATAAATAAAAACTGATGTTGGTGGAACTGAGACACATAACGTCTAAATTCCGCTCGATGGTGTTCATTCCGTTGTCGAGCAATAATTTGCATCTGCAACAATTAATTGAACTCCAATTTATTGATAGCAATTTCACATTTTTACTTTAAGTCACAACTGTGGAGAATTACCTTTTTCACGGTCAATCCCATTTGTTTTAACAATCTATTAATTGTCTGGACTGCATATACTTCTCCCGTCATATACTCTAACCATGACTGCATCTCGTCCAGATATAATTCTGGGTTATTTTCAATCATTCGTCGAATTAGACAGTGTTCAGGGCCTGTAATATTATTATCAAATATTATTATGTAATATTATTATGAAAATCTTGCAGAAATTCAAGTCATTCAACTGGAGGTACGAATTAGCTTACCTGTCAATTTTCGCACTCGCGATTTTCTACGGGGGAGGCCAATGACATCTTGAGTGTTCTCGTACAATCTTAAAATGTTATTTACAAACGTCCTGCTTACCGAAAGAATGTTAGCAATGCTTGCTTGAGTGTGACCACTCTGTTTTAACATGACGACTCTCCATCTTAGAGAGGTCGGAAATGATTTTGTCATGTTTGATCAAAAGCGTAATGGCGGCCGGAAATCGGTTTTGAAGTAAACAAGAGGGAGGAGCTACAACTTGGTTGTCATAGAAATACAGATGATTGACGTCCACCAAAACTCAAGTTTCGTTCGTGATTTTTAGTCTCGTTGTTCACGTGTGACTGGGAAGCGCAGTAAACTTGACTTCTCAATTTAGATGTGATGACCAGATTCTTCTATCTATTTTACAACATATTCGACACTGGCCTCCAAGTGCGGATCACCTACGTATCTTCAAAAAGCACACTTTGTGTCCAGACATTGAAGCTGATTTCGACATACTTATGAAGTTTTTAAAGGAACATCCTAGTTGGACGGTATTAACAATAACCCGGAAAGCAACTTCACAAATTAACACATTTGTCATGAAGAGATTGTTTGAAAATGAAAGACCGTTACTAGTACAAGCCCCGCTTGACATAGATGAAGACAGTATTGACTCTGTCCATTGTAATGTGTATAAAAACATGAAAGTTATGTTAACGCAAAATCGAAATAAAGAACTAGGTTTTGTTAATGGGCAAACAGGGAAAGTAATTAATGTACAAAATCAAACGATTTTTGTGGAAATTTGCAACGGATCTATTATTCCCATTTATAAGGTAACTTATTTTACTACAAACAATGAGAAAAAAATTTGTTATCCTTTAATTCCAAATTATGCATTGACTATTAGTAAATCTCAAGGTCAAACTTTACCAGGTGCAATAATTTGGCTGGATTGTAATTTCGTTGATAGAGCAACTACCTATGTGGCTATTTCACGCGTTAAATCGTTACAACAATTAATGTTCTTTACCAACGTTACCGTTAGTCATTTCAGAATGCTATCGAGTTTTTGAATACATCATTTGCATTATTGACTTACTGTAAACAATGTTGTAAAAGTGTCAATATAGTAAAGTGTGAAATGGATGTATTTTCTTTGTATTGTTGTTTATAACACATTTCACTTTTTCACAGTTAAATGACATGCAGTTTAACTGAGACCATTAATTGAATATAGCCCATTATATTTGACCAACAATTGATATGTAGTCTTACTTTTTTTTTCCAGATGTACACTCCAACGAAATCACCCTCAAGTGGAGGCGTAGAATATCTGAAACAATTTCCTAAATACTTCTTAAGAATGTACGGGGAAACCCCAAAGCAATTGTCATCAGATAAAGTGAAAAAGTGTATGACCACTGAAAACTGTGAGTGGCTGATGCGCCCTGCCACACAAATATCAGAGACCGCAGAAACGATAGTAGCGAATATGCCAACGCTAATGGAAAACGAAGGTATACTTGACAAGAAGTTCCTTTCAAACTTGGAGAAAAAGACAAATCCCTTTGTCGAAGCTTGTAAAGGCGTGATCAAGAAAAAAGGGCAGCAGAGAGTAATCCGGAAAGAAGATGTGGAATCTTTCATTACTACAATGAAAGATGACCAAAAACTTGCTCAAATAATGCAACATATATACGCCGTTGGGCATTCGATGATGCTCATGTCCACGCAATATCTTGTAGGACACACCATGCTGAATGCTCCTGAAGTATTCCAAGAACGCAGTAAAAACGCCAATGACAAAGACAAAAAAGTAAAGAAAAATCCGACAAGTGGAAATCTGAAGAAATACATCATGTCTTGCTTTGACTTTAAGGAAACAGAAGAGGCGGTTGCAGCTCCAGCTTTGAAAAATCTTAACGATTTGTTTGCAAGTAGTGAGGATGAAGATGAAGAAATAGAAGAAGAACAAAAGAGAAAGGAAAAGAAGAAGAATTTGAAAAGAAAGAAGAAGAATGATGACAATCAAACAGGTAGTGGTGAAGATGAAGACGATGAAGTAGACAAGGTGGAACAAGAGACAAAAGAAAAGAAGAAGAATCAGAAAAGAAAGAAGAGGAATGACGACAATGAAACAGACACACAACCAAGGCGTAACAAGAAAAAAGCAAAGAAAATTGCGAGTGACGATGAAGATTAATTAAACTGATATTATGTTGACATTGAAACAATTGTTTGCCTATTCATATTTGGAAAAACAGATATTTTAGTAGAACATCGTGTATAAAATGAGGTGATCTATAATGACTTTGAAATTGAAAAATGGCGATATTTTAGCCTTTACAAATATATAACGTTTATGAATACACAAAAATGTAAAATCAAAAAAAAAATGTACATATAGTTATTGTTAGCTTTAATATAAGTTTCATAAGTGAAATCATTGATCTTTGTAAGTTACTGAAAAAAATAATCGAAATTGTTGATATTATTTAGTAGTATTATATCTATTAAATCGAAATATTAATTGTTGCATTTACTAGAAAAGTAATTCGTATTGTATCGTATACATAAGACACACATCACACATGTATTGTTTATTGTACATTTGCACACACAACCCAAACAATCGTTAAGGGTGGTCTGACATAAGTTTTTCTGATGTCGGATGGCTGGTTCAACTCCAGCAAACGATGGGTGAACATACTGTGTACTATATTGTATAATTTTATACATGGAAATATTCAATTTATATTTTAGCAATAATCCCGAAAATATTATTTGGACGCTTTCGGCGTCCCTAGCAACCGTTGCTATGCTTATTTTGCAAAACTAATAACATTATGCATACTTGCAATATGCATGTTTATACAAGTAATTCCATGTGTTTTTTTTGGAAATAACAGTAATCCAGAAAGTGCGATTTTCGCGCTTTTGGCGTCCATAGCAACCGTTGCTATGGTTATATGAGAATACTATATGCATATTTAGACTGTGCATATTGATACCAGTAATTTGATATCTTTTTTTTTAAAATAACATAAATCCAGAAAATCTGATTTTCGCGCTTTTTGCGTCCCTAGCAACCGTTGCTATGGTTATTTTGGAAAACAAATGACTTGCCAAGCCGTTTTGGCTGATGACCTTTCCAAGGGTACCATTTTATTTGGAAATAGCAGTAATCCAGAAAGTGCGATTTTCGCGCTTTTGGCGTCCATAGCAACCGTTGCTATGGTTATATGAGAATAATATATGCATATTTGGACTGTGCATAATCATACGAGTAATTTGGTATCTTTCTTTTTTCGAATAACATTAATCTAGAAAATCTGATTTTCGCGCTTTTTGCGTCCCTAGCAACCGTTGCTATGGCTATTTTGGAAAACAAATGACTTCCCAAGCCGTTTTGGCTGATGACCTTTCCAACGGTACCACTTTGAACGTCGTACGCCTTTTCTTTCTCAAGGTCGCTATGTTTCAGATCCAGAAAGTGCGATTTTCGCGCTTTTGGCGTCCATAGCAACCGTTGCTATGGTTATATGAGAATAATATATGCATATTTGGACTGTGCATAATCATACGAGTAATTTGGTATGTTTCTTTTTTCGAATAACATTAATCTAGAAAATCTGATTTTCGCGCTTTTTGCGTGCCTAGCAACCGTTGCTATGGCTATTTTGGAAAACAAATGACTTCCCAAGCCGTTTTGGCTGATGACCTTTCCAACGGTACCACTTTGAACGTCGTACGCCTTTTCTTTCTCAAGGTCGCTATGTTTCAGAAAAGTTATCATACATATTTGTACAATATGTGAAAGCATGGCCTATCGATCCTTTAGTCTTTAAGAGTTTTAAGCTAGATGTCAGAAAAGGTACACCAACAGGGATAACTGGCTTTGTGGCAGCCAAAAGCGGTTCATAGCGGACCTCGTTTGCCTTTTTTGATCCCTTCGATGTCGGATCTTCCTATCATTTGCGAAGCAGAGAATTCGCCAAGTGTTGGATTGTTTCACCCACTAATAGGGAACGTGAGCTGGGTTTAGACCGTCGTGAGACAGGTTAGTTTTTACCCTACTGATGAAGTGTTGTTGCAATAGTAATTCTGCTCAGTACGAGAGGAACCGCAGATTCAGACAATTGGCATTTGCACTTGGCTGAAAAGCCAATGGTGCGAAGCTACCATCTGTTGGATTATGACTGAACGCCTCTAAGTCAGAATCCGTGCTAGAACGCAACGATAATTACCTCCAGACAATCTTAGGCGAACAACGATAGGGATGGCGCTCGCGCCGTCCCCTGCGTCTCAACGTGCCAAGACGGGCAACAGCCGTCAAGGCACTACAAGATATCAAAGTTTAAAATTTCTGGAGATAAATCCTTTGCAGACGACTTAGATAAAGAACGGGGTATTGTAAGTTGTAGAGTAACCTTGTTGTTACGATCTTCTGAGATTAAGCCTTTGTTCTACGATTTGTTCCTTTTTTTTTTCTTTTCCTCCTTCTCAACATACGCCTCCCCGAGAGCACTTGGGGGTTTTTTCGCCCCCTTTCGCTCGGCCCTCCTTGACTTGGTATAATGCCAACGGGAGGCCGGCGTCGAGACAAGGCCGTCAATCTCACGTTCTACCGCGCGCTAGCAACCTTAAGAAGAGACAAGTCTTAACCATGTCACGCACAAAGTCTTGCTCGTCAACCCTACTCTAACAGAAGACTCTTCCTAATCTCTATCCTTCCACAGGTGGAGCTTGACCGCCAAGTCCCACCTTTACCTTTACTGCTAACCTTCACCTGAAATTTTTCTAAGTCCCACTCCTGAAATTTCTTCCAAGTCCAACTCCTGAAATTTTTCTAAGTGCCACTTCTGCAATTTTCTCTAAGTCCAACTCCTGAAATTTTTCTAAGTGCCACTCTGACATTTTTCAAAGTCCCACTTCTGCAATTTTCTCTAAGTCCAACTCCTGAAATTTTTCTAAGTGCCACTTCTGCAATTTTCTCTAAGTCCAACTCCTGAAATTTTTCTAAGTGCCACTGAAATTTTTCCAAGTCCAACTCCAAAAGATTTTTCCTGAGGGAACCGATTTTTTATACGTTTCGAAAGGCGTAGATCATTTTTTAATTAGAGACTTTGGGCACTTTTTCTGAGAAAAAATTTTTTTTCCAAAATTTTTCTAAGTGCCAACCCGAAATTTTTCTAAGTCCAACTCCAAAAAATTTTTCCTCAGGGAACCGATTTTTTACACGTTTCGAAAGGCGTAGATCATTTTTTAATTAGAGACTTTGGGCACTTTTTCTGAGAAAAAAATTTTTTTCCGAATTTTTTCTAAGTGCCAACCCGAAATTTTTCTAAGTCCAACTCCAAAAAATTTTTCCTCAGGGAACCGATTTTTTACACGTTTCGAAAGGCGTAGATCATTTTTTAATTAGAGACTTTGGGCACTTTTTCTGAGAAAAAATTTTTTTTCCAAATTTTTTCTAAGTGCCAACCCGAAATTTTTCTAAGTCCAACTCCAAAAAATTTTTCCTCAGGGAACCGATTTTTTACACGTTTCGAAAGGCATAGATCATTTTTTAATTAGAGACTTTGGGCACTTTTTCTGAGAAAAAAATTTTTTTCCGAATTTTTTCTAAGTGCCAACCCGAAATTTTTCTAAGTCCAACTCCAAAAAATTTTTCCTCAGGGAACCGATTTTTTACACGTTTCGAAAGGCGTAGATCATTTTTTAATTAGAGACTTTGGGCACTTTTTCTGAGAAAAAAATTTTTTTCCAAAATTTTTCTAAGTGCCAAACCGAAATTTTTCTAAGTCCAACTCCAAAAAATTTTTCCTCAGGGAACCGATTTTTTACACGTTTCGAAAGGCGTAGATCATTTTTTAATTAGAGACTTTGGGCACTTTTTCTGAGAAAAAATTTTTTTTCCAAAATTTTTCTAAGTGCCAACCCGAAATTTTTCTAAGTCCAACTCCAAAAAATTTTTCCTCAGGGAACCGATTTTTTACACGTTTCGAAAGGCGTAGATCATTTTTTAATTAGAGACTTTGGGCACTTTTTCTGAGAAAAAATTTTTTTTCCAAAATTTTTCTAAGTGCCAAACCGAAATTTTTCTAAGTCCAACTCCAAAAAATTTTTCCTCAGGGAACCGATTTTTTACACGTTTCAGAACGCGTAGATCATTTTTTAAGAGAGTACTGATAAAAAATTTCTGCTGTTATACATCACCGTAGTGCCTGGCACGGCCAATTTGCACCCCCGAGGGTGCGACCGTGCACGCGGTTTGGGGGTCCAGTCCGGGTCACAGGTGTGACCTAGAGGCAGAGCCCTGAAATGTTTGGAAAGGGAAGGGCGTTTCCACTATTTATTCAGTTCTTGCGTCGCTTCACCCCGACTCTAGGGTTAGGGTTAGCTAACCCTAACCCCTAATTAGAGTCCTCTGACGTAGGACCTTCATTTCACCGATTGTCTTAAAAATTATATTTTTGGATAGCACCTCTCGAGTGGACCTCAGGATGTAAGTTTGGTGGCCTGGGAACGAATCCCCAAAACGTTATTGAGGTCTAAACTTTGAGATATCTCAACTTTGGAGGGCTGTCACCTGACGGGATGACGTAATCGCTGCGGTTTTTTTGTGCTCTTATTCTCCTGAGCAAGGGCTTTCCATTGATATATAATTTGTCTATATTGGCGTTAGCCCCAGGTCGCTTAACCTACGAGAATTTATGGTCTTGTGTTGTCATTGTGACCAACTACTCATATAAATCTTGAATTTTAACATTATCTAAAAAATGTCTTTTAATCATAACTTTCTTAATATTAAACCGATTAGGATGAAACTTGAAACGTGTACTATGTGTACCAAGATCTTTTGTTTCCAAGTTGTTTGAGGTCCGTAGTTGCGCATGCGCAAAAGTTACAATGACAGGGTTAAAGGTCCCAAGTCAGGGACTTTCAAAGTCTTATTTCTCTGCGAGGTTTCAATATCGGCAAACGATTTTCACAGTACTAAGATATCTCGAAATGGTCTTTTAGAATCTTGTTTTTTTTAAATCTTATTTTGATTGTTTAGAAAGATATGACCCTTTAAAATTTCACGTCAGAAACTGGGGACCAAGTTAAAAAGCTAATTTCTTCAACAAAATGAAACGGACTTAGAATATTTTTATGTGCAAGGCAACAACTACTCTTTGTGATTAACTTCCAAGAAACATCACTTTCCTAAATTGAATACTCAGGTCACGTGACATGTCTGAACATGCCATACTTTTTTTCAATACCCTCCCTAGGATTTTTGGCTCTTCTGAACTGATCTCAACCAAAGTTACATACCATGTAGGTGTTGACGAGAGGTCATGCGAAAGTATTTTAAATTTGCATTTTAACTCATTGCGCATGCGCAGGATTTTTTTTTCGATTTAACCCTAATTCTAGCGTTAAAAAATCATTTTGAAGTTACTTTAAAGTTTATTGGAGATTTTATAAATGAAATGCAAAGTGCTGATAAATGTTTATAAGCAGTATGAGTTTTTAAAAGTTTGGTCAAATATTATGGGATATATGATTTTTTTTTATTTTGAACAAAAATTGATATTTTTTGCCATACTCGAGATGTTACTTTCCAAAAATACTCAATATTTTACACTACCCAGACGTACAATGATACATTCTAGAAGGTTCCAAAAAAACGTTTTGAAAAAAACGCACTGCACATGCGTAAAATAGGAAAAAACCTTTTCAAATCTACTGCGCATGCGTGAAAACAATTTAACAATTGGAGCCAATCACGGTATAGCCTATACTTAGGGCTATCTGGCAGTGCTCTTACTTTTCGAATTTGACAAAATCTCGAAGAGATATAAATAAAAACGTAGTCGCTCGGCCAGGAGACTGGGAACCAATCTCCGAGAACAAAAATATAAACCGCTATAACTTCGCGAAAACTAAATGGATTTTAACAAAAAGGATATGGTTCGAAAGATCTTGACGAGGGCTTGCGATAGCATACCTTTGTGTGCAGTTTTACATCAATGCGCATGCGCAACGGTTTTTTGAATATTCAATCTTTGAATTTCTGTAACTTCTCCGCATGCGCATCAATTAACTTGAAACAAACTTTAATCATCTTGTCTTAGCTAGCACTTTAAGATATATATTAATGCCTTCGACTCAGACATCGGCAAAGTTCCAAAATAGCAAACCCCTGATTTTCAAATGCTGCGCATGCGCACTTGAAAAACTCCAATTCACTCCCAAAATTCACTCTGCTGAGTCAGAGCAATGACTGCTACACGATGGAAGTGTTTTTGTTAAGTTTTACATAAAAAAATTTGAAAAAATACCCATGTTTGATGGCCTGTAACTTCTGCGCATGCGCACTAAACAACTTTTGTTTGTCATTTTTGGAGAGAGCAACTCAAATACTTTTGGTGAATACCAAAAGGTTTTCTTTTTATACCGTAATACTTTGCTTTTTGGACACATTTTCATTGTCTTTTTTTCGCCAAAATCACCAATTATAAGAGTCATATGTTTAATACGTTTTTATGGACACCAAAGCTTCTGCAAAGATTTGCGCTTTATGATTATTGTGAAGCCTGACAACTCTACTTTGTGTTGCAGGAATATCTCTTCTGTCGTGCTTGTTGTTTTGAAGAAATAAATTTTTGAAATACTACAATATTTCTTAATTTTTGCTTTTTGATTAACCTAAGATAAATGTTTGTGTAAAACCCTGCACATGCGCAGTACAAAGTTTTTGTGCGCTACGTGACTAGCTTTTGAGCTGTTTAACTTATATTTCAGGTTTCATGATAATCCGTTTAAACCTCGAGACACGATGCCACTGTCAGTAGTGGCAAAAAAGATTACAGGTGTCAAAATTCGTGATTGCGTGGTACCCATTGCCAAGCTACATGTTCCCAGCCAGAGAGTTAATGCATTGGAAGTTGATGATGGAATGGTTGAGGAAAGACACAATGAAGAGAAAACAGAAGAAATGGTTGAAGTAGTTGATTATGATGATGTTTGGGAAAGAGATGATGAAGTTGACGATGATGATGTCAGGGAAAGAGATGGTCAAGCGGTGGTTCAAGAGGGAATGGAAGAAGTTGACGATGATGATGTTAGGGAAAGAGATGGTCAAGCGGTGGTTCAAGAGGGAATGGAAGAAGTTGATGATGATGATGTTAGGGAAAGAGATGGTCAAGCGGTGGTTCAAGAGGGAATGGAAGAAGTTGATGATGATGTTAGGGAAAGAGATGGTCAAGCGGTGGGTCAAGAGGGAGTGGAAGTAGCTAATAATGATGAAGAAGTTAAAGTAGTCGAAGAAGTTGGGGTTTGTGGTAATGAGGATGATGGTGGTAAAGGAATGTGGAAGGGGAAGTTGTCGAGGGGGAAAAAGAGGAAGGGAAAGGCAGTGGCAAAACAGGTCAATGCTGATGGTGATGACTCTAAGGCCAAAGGGATCTGTCCCGATTGTGGTAAGTCGTATGGCCAAAAGCTGTGGCGACATTTAAGAAACGTCGAGAAGTGGGACGACAAAAAGCTCAAAGAGACATTTTGCAAAAAAAAAAAAAACTGTTGTAAATCCCTTGAGGTAAGATAGACTTTTTTTGCTAATCGTGAGGAAAAGAAATCAGTAAAAAAGTATTATTTTTCCTTAGGCAATGTCCATTCCAAGGGTGCACAAAAGTGATAAAGAATTACATCGCCCATTGGAGGTCGGAACATCAATGCACAAAGGCTAGAAACCCAGAGTTGTAAGTAACAACAGTACATTATGTTCGTTGAGGGCATCAACTAATCGATTGTTTCTCATCTAGATACATTAAAATGCTTAAGCGTATGAAGAGCAGCCCGATGAAGAATGAGGATGACAACTTAGCCGAGGTGTCTATTAAAACAACTTGTCCAGCTACCTGTCCAGATGAATTAGATGAGGACAGCGAAGAAGAAGAAGAAGAAGCAGAAGATCAGCCAGACACCAACAGACGTACGCATACCTATTCTTTCCTTTCAAAAACTTCATAATTCACTAACAAACCTTTATTCTTCTAGGTTCAGCACTAATTCTCTATATAGAAAAAAAGACTACATTTGGGATTGCCTTGCAGGCATACATCGACTTTCTTACAGGACCAGATGGTGGTTCAAAACAGCAGAAAGATGCCCTCCAGAAAGCCCAGCAAGTTTACTCGATTGCCATATCAATGGAAAAAGGTAATGCCGACTCCAGTCTATATGATCCGTGGAAAAACCACGTAGCTGTTTGGTCATTTTTTAAAACCCATCTAAACCGGTATAAAACGTTCGAGGAGACAGAGAAGGGGAAAAGATCTGGACTGGAAAGGGGCCTCAAGCCAGGAAGCCTAAAAGCTTATTCTCTATCTTTGGGGTCGTACCTCGACTTCCTCATGACAAACCACAACGACACTCTAGATGGGGACAATGCTCTAAATCCAAAGCAGTGTGCAAATCTGCAAGGTAAGACTATATATGTCACTGCTAGTAAACTTCAGTAGACGATGCTATGCTGTCTTTATGTATTTTTAGCACTGTTAAAAAAACAAGAAAACTGGAGGACGACAATTCAAAAGTACGTAGTCAGAAGAACGAATGTCATAAGTTCAGAAGATCTGACAGATGTCCTCACCCTCTCAGAAATGAGAGATATTTTGCTGTCAACGGAAACGATGGTGTGCAAAGCAACGTTACGAAATCTATATGGAAAATATCAGGTTAACAAACAGGTAACTGCTTCTATTATTATGCTATTTCTATGATTATCTTCGATACAAACCATGATTTACGTTTCTATTGTAGACTAGATGCGAGGAGAAGGATGCAACAAATTTACGAAATTGTCTAGTAATGCAGCTCAGTGGCGTAAATGGAGGTTGGCCGTCCCTCATGGACGGTGTAACAGTCGCAGAAATACACAATGCCCGCCTACTTGATAATGGTACCTGGTCTGTGCCTATTCCCCACCACAAGACCTCATATTATTCAGGTCCAGGCTTCCTGCAGTGGGATAATAGCCTGAATTTTATGATTCAAGCATACTTACATTGCGTAAGGTAGGTCTTCAATTTTGCCTCATAATTCACATTGGTAACAAATTAATATTGTTTTTCTTTCTCACAGACCCGTTTTGACATGTGGCCAAGCAGATACAATTTCATTCTTGGTCAACAGCACAGGCACTGCAGGGCGTTCCTGTCAGTTTCATCGCTGGTTATCCTCTTATGCCAAACTTTGTGGATTCCGTCGAACTAAAGTGAGTAATACGACCATTAGGAAGAGCATAGTCACTGGCCTCCACCCCAACAGTACTAGAGAACAAAAAGAAATACTGGCAAAAAAGATGAAGCACGATGCAAAGTAAGACAACTTTCAAATCTACAATGTTCAGAATCAATATCAACTAATAATAATTTTTGATCCTGGCAGAACTGCTGAACGCTACTACAATACAGCTAGCGAAGAGAAATCTTCCTCAGAAGTAACTAGGCACTTAACGTCAATTATGGTAAGTAATAAACGGATGGATGGATGGATGGATGGATCTAAGGATATCTATCTTTATCGTAAAGGAAAAACCGACAGACAAGAAAAGAGAAGAGGATGACGCTGACAAAGATGATGATGATGATGAAGAATGGGTCAACCAAGAAGATGAATCTGAGGACGATGAGGTGATCGAAGAAGCAGAGGAAAACGTGAGAAGGGAAGAAGGGAGGTTCACATGGCCTACCACTGACGTTCAAGTTCTTGAGAGGGCATTCCGCAAGATGCTTAACGACACAAAGACTTGGCCCAAAAGGAAGAACATAAAGACCATCTTTCTAAAGCATAAAGACGCCAAGGCAATCTGGACAAGACAAGACAGTGAAGACCACAGAGAAAAGTGTCTTAACAAAATAAAATCGATGTACAAAAGCTAACGAGCAAAGAACCTAAAGAAAAGAAAAGGAAAAGATGCCAAGAAAGACAAAAAAAAGAAACCGGAGGACAATGCTGTTAATGATAGTGATGTAGATCTGAAAGAAAAGGGAAAAAAGACAAAACGAGTGTTAAGAAAGAGGAAGTAAGTTGTTATCTGTTGTTATGAGCAACTAAGTAGTATGTAGCCAAAAACGTTATTATAAACTATAAAGGTAATGCAAATGTATGGAAAAGATCGTATATATTAGATATTTACCGAATAAAAACACTTACCAGAAAATTGTTGTTGTTTATAGAACATCCCTAACAATTTGAACATCCTACACTTTTGAGTTGCTTAAAATATTACATTAGTACAACCGCCGTCTTCAGAGCGTTGTTGCATGCTTGTGGAGAGAGTGTATATATATTGGTTATAGTTTGCATAAGTAGATAGACGAAAGAAAAGATAGACAAAGTAAAATTGAAATTGAAATATAAATAAAGATAAAGGCAAAATAACATCTAATGACATCTAATCTCTATATTACCTTCACAATCCAAACATATTCCTCTTAAATGTAGCAGTTCTACTGCCAGAAGAAAGTATATAGATCGGATTAAGAAGAATATGTAATATAGAGATTAGTTGTCATTAGATGTTATTTTGCCTTTATCTTTATTTATATTTCAATTTTACTTTGTCTATCTTTTCTTTCGTCTCTATCTACTTATGCAAACTACAACCAATATATATACACTCTCTCCACAAGCACACAACAATGCTCTGAAGACGGCGGTTGTACAGCTGAAACATGAAAGTAAAATGAAAGTCTTATAATTACTCTCAAAAAAGAGAAAAATATTGAAATAATATATAAGAGAATGTATGTAAAGTCCCTAGGTCAGGAAAAAGGGAACCACGTCAGGCCTAACGTCAAAAAAGGCACCACGTCAGGCCTCACGTCAGGTCAAAGTCCTCACGTCAGGCTTCACGTCAAAAAGGTCCTCAGGTCAGGCACTACGTCAGGAAATGGAACCACGTCAGGTCCTCACGTCAGGGACTCTACCCTAGGGTTAGGGTTTAGGGTTAGGGTTAACTTCGAATTTTCGATTTAGGCCAGTTCTTTCAGAATTTTTTTGGGAAAATATTACAAAATTAACAAACAAATTATTTGAAATCGTTCAATCCGAAAAATTAGAAATAATCAAAAAATTAGGGTTAGGGTTAGCTAACCCTAACCCTAGGGTTAGGGTTAACTCAAAATTTTCGATTTAGGGCATTTGTTCTTGTGTTTTTGGGGGGGAAAAATTAGAAATTGTTGAATTAGAAAAATTTAAAAAAAATTTAAAAAATATTTTTTTAAAAAAAATTAAAGATAGATTTTTAAATCATTTAAAAACATTAGAAAAATATTAAAATATCCAAAAAAAATTAAAAAATATTAAAAAAAATTATTTTTTTTAAAAAATAAAAAAATATTTTAAAAATGAAAAAAATGAAAAAAAATTAAAAACAATGAAAATTTAAAAAATTTAAAAAAATGAAAAAATAAAATTAAAAAAATAAAAAAAGTTAAAAATTAATTTTTAAAAATTAAAAAATTAAAAAAATTAATCAAAAATTTTTTTTGGGCCAGAAATCGTCCAAAAATCCAGAAAATAGAAAAAAATTTTTTGAAAATTTTCCGTCTCTAGGAGGTCTGTAAGTACCTCATGAATATTTAATGAGCTATGACGTCATCAGGACATCGACCCCACCAATTGTCTATAAGCTTGGACCGATATTCGAAAACTTGAAAAAATGGGCCACGCCCACCAAAGAGGTCGGAAGTCTCTGGAAATGAGGAGAATATTGACTATATATGTGGGGTATGTAGTTCGTAGAATCAGTGGGCGAAAAAGGCGAGAATGTCATTTTGCGGCTAGAACGACCAGTGTAGGTCAGAAGCGAAAGATCTCTACAACTACTTGAGTGTCAGTTGCCAGATTTGGCAGTGAGGCGTTTGTCGTCGTTGCACCTTCAGCTGAGCGTTGGCTAGTTGAAAAGTGACATCGGCGTGTGGGTCGAGAACGAAAGGCTCTTTGCTGTCCGTCGGTCTGCGCTGTGGCGACGTTTATCTGCGTTGAGGCGTCGTTAGTATGCCGGTCCGTGGGCAGGGAAAGTTAGAGGAAAGATGTGGCACAGAGTACAGCGAGACTTGTCTGGGTATCGGTCCGCGGGTCCGTTCTCAGTCCGAGTGCATCGCGTGAATCCTTGTGGGAGAAATGCTCGATGTTCCTTCGGGAGCAGCGTGTTGGACCGGCGTTGCGGAAGAGGTCATTCCTCGCCTGCCTCGTCGCGTCAAAGGCGTGTAGTTATCTGGTTGATCCTGCCAGTAGTCATATGCTTGTCTCAAAGATTAAGCCATGCATGTCTAAGTACATACCTTCAAACGGTGAAACCGCGAATGGCTCATTAAATCAGCTATGGTTCCTTAGATCGTACCTACTACATGGATAACTGTAGTAATTCTAGAGCTAATACATGCCACTATACCCTGACCCGCGAGGGGACGGGTGGATTTATTAGAACAGAACCAACCGGTGGTAGCTCTGCTACTGCTGTTGCAATCTGTGATGACTCTGGATAACTTCACTGATCGCAGTCGGCCTTGTGTCGGCGACGGATCTTTCAAATGTCTGCCCTATCAATTTTCGATGGTAGGTGACCTGCCTACCATGGTGATAACGGGTAACGGGGAATCAGGGTTCGATTCCGGAGAGGGAGCCTGAGAAACGGCTACCACTTCCAAGGAAGGCAGCAGGCACGCAAATTACCCAATCCCGGCACGGGGAGGTAGTGACGAAAAATACGGATGCAGGACTCAACTGAGGCTCTGCAATTCGAATGAGTACAATTTAAATCCTTTAACGAGGATCAACTGGAGGGCAAGTCTGGTGCCAGCAGCCGCGGTAATTCCAGCTCCAGAAGCGTATATTAAAGTTGTTGCGGTTAAAAAGCTCGTAGTTGGATCTGGGTCGCATTGTCACGAGCCGTTGCTCTCATCGTTGTCCTGGGTAACACTGGGACGCGTTTGAGTCGGATTCGTGGTGGTGCAGCCTTTCTGCTGTGTCTGTTTCGACAGGTGCTGACGGTCTCTGTTGGCATGCTTCCGGATGCCTTTAAACGGGTGTCGGGGGCGGACAGCACGTTTACTTTGAACAAATTTGAGTGCTCAGAGCAGGCATACGCCTGAAAATTTCTGCATGGAATAATGGAATAGGACTTCGGTTCTATTTTGTTGGTTTTCGGATCCGAAGTAATGGTTAAGAGGGACAGACGGGGGCATTTGTATGGCGGTGTTAGAGGTGAAATTCTTGGATCGCCGCCAGACAAACTACAGCGAAAGCATTTGCCAAGAATGTTTTCATTAATCAAGAACGAAAGTTAGAGGATCGAAGACGATCAGATACCGGGCGCTTTCCATTTGAAGAAAAATCCGGAAATTCTGTTCAGAAATCAAATGGAATGCGACATTTCCCGGAAAACATTTTTGGAAATTTAGGACAACCTTTCGAGCTTGTCCACTACAAACAAAGATGGCAAATCCTCAATCATTTCAGTGCAGTCAATGTGGATTTACTTCGTACAGTGCCGCACATTTCCTTAATCATCAGTGTTTTTTTACACAAGTATTCAGTGGTAAGTGTAGAAAATCGATCAGAACAATTACTTCTTTTAAAATAGATCCTGAACAAATGTTTTTCTACGTTGCAATTGATGTTTTCCCACCAAATTTCACGTAAATGTCTCACTGAAGAATATAATTTTGCTAAAATGTTGCTTTATTAGGTGGTAATTCTACAATAGATCCTTCAGATTTATTCACACAAGGCCAGCCTGCCGCTAATATTGAGGTCAATAAAACCCAAACCAATACCGAAACTTTGTCAAAATGGGATGATAGTGATACACGACTACTTATTGAAAGTTATTTCCAGCAGAAGCAGTCGTCGAAAAAGGAAAAAATTACAAAGAAAGAGTTGTTTGAGAGAGTTGCTAGTCGTTTTAACAGCAAATCTAAAGTAAATGTTACAGGGGAACAATGTCAAAGAAAGTGGAATAAATTGGAGCAAAGATACAAAGAAATTGAAGACAATAACAGAAAGACAGGAAGAGCAAACAAAGAGTGGAAATTCATGAATGATATGGCTGAGTGCATGGGAAAGTCCGAAAATAAACCCAGCATACACATTTGACACCTCTTCCTTCTCATGTTCCCCTGCCCCTTCTACATGTTCTTCTGATAACAATAATGGAGATAATGCAGATGTGATAAGTGGCACAAGTGACAATGAATTGAACAGTGACATCTGTAAACTGAAGAGTAGAAAAAGAAAACGGAAAAGCAAATCAAGTGCTGGTGAAATGCTTGAATTTCTCAAGGACTATTCGGAGAAGAGAAAAAGCAGAAGACAAAAAGGTTGAGCTTTTAAGAGAAATGCACGAAGAAAAGAAGCAGTTTTTCAGCCAGCTCCTTGATGTACTGAAAAACAAATAATAAACAATTACATGCATAATATGTTTTAAAAAGCTTATGTTAGTAATTGAGCCCACCACATTTACATATTTACTTATATACCTTTTATGTTGTTCGATTTGTTTGAGCTGTGTATGGATTCACACATGCATGTTGTATTGGTTGTAATGAACAGATAAACAGTTTGAAGACTCATTGAAAAGCTATGAAAGCTAGTTGTTTATTAGATGAAAATCATACACCGTCCTACCATGGGAATACAGAGAGAAGTTGGAACTAATTAAAAGCATTGGAAGTAGCTATTGTAGCTCAAAACATACAAAGGATTTAAATCCCTGAGAAGGATGTATCTAATTGACATGTGTAGGAATTGAGTTACATAATTGTTGTTAGAGAGCAAACAGTATAACCAAGAACATTACTAATTTTCTTTACCGTTTTGTGCTAATTTTATTGTTTTCTATTGTTTAGTTATCAATATCTTATATTAATGTAATAATTTGTATTTCGTGGTTATACTGTTTGTACACTACACAATTCAGGTTAAGCTAAATGCTATTTAAGATATTTCAATAAAGTTTTGTATAAACATTTTATTGTGGTACTTCTGCACAGACTATACAAAGATGGGAGCTTAAGGTGTAGAACATTTTTTATGGAACAACAATGTTCATTAAGTGCTGCCTCTTTTGGACTGCTATGCCATCATCTATCCCATCATCTTGTTTCTGATTGTCATCATTCCCATCATCTGGTAGGAAATAGTCATCATCAAAGTCATCGTGTACTAGACAAAAATTATGTAGCACACATGCAGCAATAATAATTTGCACAGCCAGTTCCAAATCAAGGTGATCAAGGTATTTTAGTTTACGCCATCATCCTTTTAACAGTGAAATAGACCTCTCAACTTTTTGTCTTAAACTAGACAGTGCTGTGTTGAATCTTTTTTGCTGGGGGGTTAAATGACCATTATCTCTAAATGGAGTTATTAACCATCTAAAAGACAAAAGTGGAATGTAGAAGTTAATATTACATTTTAGGGTGACATAAAGGCTCCAAAAACAATTCTATTATTGCTTTCATACTCTACATTTCTAAGAACCTTAGCAAAGGATAGCCTCCATCTCCTAGTAGATATGAGTCCCCTGGGAATTTATTGGCAGCATTATTATATAGGCCAGAATTTTAAGCACTCTTGAGTCGTGAACAGAGCCTGGCCAACCGGCAAGCACATCAAGCAACACCAAGTTGTTATCACATACCACCTAAAGTAACAGAAAATCCCTTATTTACCAAAATGACTGATTTTGACCTAAAAGGTACGACAAGCATCCCTGCCCTCTTATATAAAGGAGTCCCCCCTGGGCAATGTTTTTTTGTGAAACTTGAGTAGGGGAAAAGAAGCTCAGTAGGAGAAATAACTCTTCAATTGATAGAGATCCCAGATTCCTTTAATATGTTTGGATTCCACAAGCACTGTTAAAGCTCACCTGCACATTGAGGGAGTGAAATTTTTTTCTGTTTATATACACATCTGGTTCATGTTCAGGAGCACGAATGTGAACATGGGTACCATCAATGATCCCAGCTACATTAGGGAATCTTCCTTCATTTTCAAATGCTGCAGCTATTTCACGGGCTTCATTGGCTATTGAAGTAAATCTTATATTAAAAAATTGCTAAAAAGTGATATCTATAATTCATGTGTGAGTGAATACTCACCATTAGGCCATTTAATGTATCGAGGATATATTGCAATAACTGCATCTATAACCCGACGAAGGGTTCTGTGTGCACTACTCATGGTTACATTAAATCTATCAGTAATAGCACGGCACGATTGGGTTCTTTATTTGCCATAGTCCAAAGAAATAGCAATACTTGCTTTTCTGGTGGTATTGTAGGCCTTCCACGTCGATTACCCACGGGAATCAGTCCTGTATGCATTATTTCTTGTAACAGCAATTCAAATGTTTCTCTGGTCATGCGGAAATGGCTTTGGAATTCATCTGTCAAATACTTTGGGATTGTTTCTTCAAAGAAGCAATTCACACGATTCAAATTTCTCCGCATAAAACAGGCAACTACTGCCAGAACTATTACATCGTCGTTGTTGTCGATAGTTGCAGAAGTAAGAGTATCAGAATCATCTTGTTCCTGAGCTACGAAAATGTTTAAAACATCCGCCATTTTGAAAGGAACCCAGACATTAGTTTGTGGGCTGCCTGTGTTAGTGAGCACGTGACTTTTCGGTGTGGACCGTTCCATTTAACCAGAGAGCATTCCGGAAACTTTAACCGTTTTTTTTGAACAAATGGAAAGCACCCACCGTCCTAGTTCTAACCATAAACGATGCCGACTAGGGATCAGAGAGTGTTATTGGATGACCTCTTTGGCACCTTATGGGAAACCAAAGTTTTTGGGTTCCAGGGGAAGTATGGTTGCAAATCTGAAACTCCTGGCAACCCAAACCGATGACCATTCGGGTGGCCTGTGGTTTGGCCTCCATGTGCGGGATGCCCGTCTCCCGTGAATCGGTTGTGTTGGCCCCTCGCCCGTGTCGGCTGCCGCCTGCCGGCCGAGGCGAGCATTTCAGTAAAGCTATTACAACTCACTTTGGGGCCGAGAGCTATATATAAAGGAGGCCGGTAGATGGAGGGGGCTGCTCACAGTTAAAGTGAAGCAAATTACCAAATATATATACATATACCAATGTATTAGAATAGCGCCTGCTAATACATAACCCATGACAGGTTATCCGATCCAACTATCACTTGCCAACAACTAAGTCCTCAGCAGGTCGCATTTACCTATAATTAAATTTCAATATCATTTGCCTCTACCGGACAGTCTCCTCTCCAGTGCCCTTTGTTGAGAAACTCACTATCAAAATTGAAAGCATGCTCGCCCCGGTCGGTCGTTGTCTGTCGTCCGTGGGCTTGGAGCGGTTTGTGACACACCCGAGGCCCGGGAGCCGGGTGTCCCACCTAGGGGGTTTGCCCCCCGCTGCCTGGTGTTCCCCAATTTGGTTTGCTTGGAGTTCCAGAGGCAGGATGCACACAGGAGTTAAGAGCGTCCGTCCCCTTCACCTGTGGAAGAGGCATGCCGCAACCGGAAGGCGATAGGAGACTCGTCCGCTATCGCACTAATACTTAACACTGCACCTGCCACTCCGACGGGGCGGCGGAGTACATCATCGTGCCCTGACACCCTTGGGCCCAACTAGCCCCTGGGTGCCTTTAGAGCTATCAGTTACATATAGACAAACAAATTCAACAAAAGGGGCTCTGAGCTCAGAGCCCTTGACTGATCAAATTACTCACGGTGTTACCGTTTGCTGTCCACTAGAAGGAGAACAGCCATGCCCCCTATGCATGGCCTTGTTCAGCGACCAGAAAATTCTGACGAAGCACCTCCTTTCCACCCACAAGGTGAAGTCAGAAGAGATCGACTGGCGATGCAAGAAATGTGGATTTAAGGGTAAAAATGCGAGGGCTGTCAGTAGCCATTACCGATATTGTAAAGAGAAAACGAATGAGAGTGCAGGGGAGAAAAGGAATCCTATCCCCTGCCCGGAGTGTGGAAAGATTATGGACGGTTTGATAGGAGTTCAAGTCCATCGACAGAGAGTCCACAAAGTCCAGTATAATGCACAGCTCCCCGATCCATCTAACAGGGGAACTTGGGACGAAGATGATCTACGTTCGCTCGCCGCTCGAGCTTTAGAGCTGAAAGGGGTAAAGAACATCAACATCCGTTTGAAGAACGAGATGTTCCCGGACCAGTCTGTACAGGCAATATCATCTGTACGCAAAACGGCAAGGTACAAACGCATGCTTGAGGAAACTATCGCCCAGTCTCAGACTGTGGAAAACCCATCTGGTCCTCAATCGCCCAGCCAGGGCGAAGTTTTGCAAGACCTTGAGAAGGACGAGCCCCCTTTCGCCGATGGGGTCTTCTTAATTGATGAACTCCAGAGGCAGCTTGAAAGCACACCACAGCCTTGTGCAGCGGTAGCGGCTTCCTTAAGATATTCTGTGGGTGCCTTAAGGTGTCAGGAGAGCAACGAAGGTTTCGCGGAACTGGCCGAAACCCTATTCCCGAGATCAGCTGCTCGCGAAAGACAACCCCAAAAGCAGCGTTTAAGAAAGGCTCCCGCCAATCGAAAACAACGCAGAAGGGAAGTTTTTCGGCGGAATCAAAACCTATACCGCAGAAACAAGAAGCGGCTGGCTGGCATTATCCTAGATGAAGATCTGGAAGACCCGCCGACGCCAGATATCGCGGACGTTGAGACAACTTTCAGGGAGAGATTTGAGCGACCTGAGATCGTTGATGACACGCCTTATGTGTCTCAAAACTGCCCCAATAAAGATCTTCTGGTGGCCCCCTTCTCTGCCGAGGAGGTTCAAACTGCACTTAAGGCATCCTCATTGCACAGTGCACCCGGACCAGACTTCTGGATTAACAACCGGGTCCTGAGGAAAATTCCCAGCCTTGAGCTGAGTAACGTCTTTACGACCTGGCTTAGGACATGCAGCGTACCGACTGTGACAAAGGCTTGTCGGACATCACTCATTCCAAAGACCAGTTCTTGCGAGGAATTGAGTGACTCTAACAACTGGAGGCCAATCACCCTTGGTTCGGCCTTATTGCGTCTCTATACTAAGATCCTTACCATCCATCTTAGTAAATGCGTCGAAGTGAGCCCACAACAATGGGCTTTTGTCCCACGTGACGGGTGTGCTGAAAGCATCATCCTGTTAGAAGCAATGATCAATGATGCCTGGAGACGTAATAAGGGTATCAACCTGGCGTGGCTGGACCTATCGAAAGCGTTCGACACGGTGCCGCATTCCTCGATTCTGAGATCTCTCAGGAGAAAGGGTGTGCCCGAGTCCTTTGTTTCAGTAGTGAGCGACCTGTACTCTGGGTGTGAAACCGTATGTAGTGTTGGGGGCAAGAGAACCGGGTCAATCCGCATTCTTTCAGGAGTTAAGCAGGGTTGCCCGCTATCACCCCCACTGTTTAATTTTATTATAGACGAACTTCTTGAGAACCTTGGAGAGAGTGGATATAAATTCGGAGAAGTTACGGTCAATGGACTCGCTTTTGCGGACGATTTGGTTCTATCGCACTCGACCCCGGAAGGGCTAGAGAGAATGCTTAAGCGAGCCGAGGCCTTCTTCGAAGCACGGGGGATGAAGTTTAATCCCAAAAAGTGTCGATCGTTATCTATGGCCAAAGCAAAAGGAAGGAAAACGCTGAAGGTGCTGACGGGGCCCCGATTCATAGTACATCAGAAACATATCAAGCCGCTGAATTCCATCGAAGCGGTAAGATATTTGGGGCTAGACTTTGACTCGAGAGGTCGAATCAGGCCTAACCTTAAGATCTTGGCAAAATGGTTGAGTAGAGTTAAGAGTGCTGCCTTGAAACCTTTTCAAAAGGTTGACATTATAAGATCCTTTGTCACCGGGGGCCTCACCTACTGCCTCCGAGTGGGTCGAACAACAATGTCTCAGTTAAGAGACATCGACCGTCAAATTCGCAACTCAGTGAGGGCCATCCTTCACTTGCGCTCTGACCTACCGTGCGAATACTTTTATATCCCGTGTGGTGAGGGCGGACTTGGATTATTGTCTTTTGCCGAGGCAATTCCAAGGATGAAGACTAAGCTGCATTGAGATTGGTAACGTCTACTGACAGTCAGGTTAGTGAAGCTGCAAAATGCTCGCTTCTACAGGGAGAATTCTCGTGGCCGAAACACTTTGCTGGTATGGAAGCCGTCAATTCGAGCAAAGATGTTGCCCAAGCCGCGAAACTAGTAGCCAAAAGAAAACATGAGACTGGAACAGAAACTCTAGGAGCTGAAGTCCAGTTCGAACCCTGGGTGAAGATTCAGGGCGAGAACCTCCATCTGGACATTGTAGCTCAGCGCGACGATTGCATTTATGTGATCGACGTTGCAATTCCATACGAAACATCAATGGAAAAATTAAAGAGTATTAAATCAGCCAAGGAGATGAAGTACAAGTGTCTGGAATTGTACTATCTTGAACATGCAGCCCAGGTGGAAATCGTGGGATTCGTTGTTGGTAGCAGAGGGGTCTGGCCGAAGTGGAACGATCAAATTCTACGGAAGCTGGGTCTCTCTGTTTCTCTTAGAAAGGTTTTTGCTCGCCTAGCCCTTCGTGGCTCGATGCAAGTCTGGCGCACCTTCTTAGCTGGTGGCGATGTTCGTGAATGAAGCTGGTGACCCCAGCCGAAGTTAGAACACAGCCTCGATCCCAGCGAGCGGTAACACCCGCAACACAACCGGCAGTGGGCCTCTCACAAGACCCTCTGCTTATCCTGGGCCATTTTTGAACACCAACAGTCCAACATGTGCAATATTAACTTGGTACTAAGACCTTCCAAGGCCTGCCAAGTTTAACGAATGCGGTATGGTTTTATTCGACATAGTTGCTGGAGGCTCGGGGCGCCGGGTACGGAAAATGGCCAAAAATAAAAATAAAAATAAAAATAAAGGAATTGACGGAAGGGCACCACCAGGAGTGGAGCCTGCAGCTTAATTTGACTCAACACGGGGAAACTCACCAGGTCCAGACATAGGAAGGATTGACAGATTGAGAGCTCTTTCTTGATTCTATTGGGTGGGTGGTGCAATGGCCGTTCTTAGTTGGTGGAGTGATTGTTGTCATCTGGTTAATTCCGTTAACGAACGAGACCTTAACCTGCTAAATAGTTTACGCGAACTCCGCGATTCAGCGGCTGACTTCTTAGAGGGACTGTTGGTGTTCAACCAAAGTCAGGAAGGCAATAACAGGTCTGTGATGCCCTTAGATGTTCTGGGCCGCACGCGCGCTACACTGACGATGTCAACGAGTCTCTCCTTCGCCGATAGGCGTGGGTAATCTTGAGGCAAACAACAGCGTCGTGCTGGGATAGATCATTGCAATTATGTTAGGAATCTCTTGAACGAGGAATTCCTAGTAAGCGCGAGTCATCAGCTCGCGTTTGATTACGTCCCTGCCCTTTGTACACACCGGCCCGTCGCTACTACCGAGTGAAGGTTTTTAGTCGAGGACTCCTGATTGGCGCCGCCGCCCCGGCAACGGAGCAGCGGACTGCCGAAAAGTTGTTCAAACTTGATCATTTAGAGGAAGTAAAAGTCGTAACAAGGTTTCCGTAGGTGAACCTGCGGAAGGATCATTACCGATACCGATCTTGACGATCACACCGAGAACTCGTGCGAAGGATTGGGGGTCGTCCTGATTCTCTTCTCTTCTGGAGACAGAGATAGGAGGACGTTAAGCGACGAGACCTAAAATTCTCGCGGCCCTCATATTTGTTGTTGACACTTGATATACCAATGTTTCAGAAAAGTTACTATGTGATGACTCGCGACATTTCTATTACCCCATTGTCTTCGGGCTATTCCCACCCTCCCACCCAAATATTAGATTCCGGCCAAGAAGAAGTAAGTGTATGGACGTCATGTTTGCTTTGTTAAGGAAATGAAGGTTCGACATGTAATAATTACCAAGTGTACACTTAAGATTTTATTTGCGGAATACTTCTAGGTTCTGTCTGTAATGAAAAAAAAAATGTTAAACATAGATATTCCTAATGTGTTGTAGGAGCATTTTCTGCGTCCCATTGATTTGAAAGTCGAGCTTACTGCACAATGATATTGAAGGTCACAACTTGCATACAATGGTAAGTGTAATATTGTAAAGTATGTTCCACGGGTTTAATGAGTATCACTATTTTATAGATTGAAATAAATGTTAAAATGTACTGCCTTTGGAGATATAACAACGTTATATCCGGCCTTATAACCACGTCAAGGTAGCAGTCATGTATAAGGTTGAGTAAAATTCAATAGTCAATGCTATTGAATTTTACGTTGTTGATAATGTTAATTGACCTGCCCTTGCTAGTGTCTTATAACATTATCAAAGTTAATGAAAAGAAATTATGTAGATAATAAAACTAATTGAAGAAGTGTTAAAAATGGAACGCTTTAACTAATAAAAATACTAAGACATCATCTGAAATGGTTTTTTTTCAAAGAAACTGCCAATCGTAAATTATCAATTGTTTTTACTCTGGACAAAGCTACATATGTTGTTGTGGAATCCAAATTCTCAGTGTCTAAATAAACTACAACGTTATTCAATGTTTGTCCTTGTACTTTAGCTATAGTCAAAGCGTACCGTAATGTAAGTGGATAGAGCATCTGTCCGTCAGCCTTTGTCACCATATAAATAGGAGCAATGTTACCATTGTCAAGTCTGACAATAAGTGTTCTATTTTCAAAGTTGACAATTGTAGCAGGTTGACCATTAACAACTCCTAATTTCTTATCCCTGTTCATTGTGATCAAGACACGCTGATCAACATAAATAGGTGTAGTTTCTGAATCATTATCTAAAGGCAATTCCGCTAATGGTCTTTGATCCTGAAAAAGTTTTTCCGAAATGAAAGTATTCAGTTCATACGCAGCCTGTTTAGTGACGGTGATAACAATTGTATCTGGATTGCCAAAATGTGTTGATAAATAACTTGAGGTTGGTAAGTATCAGAAACTAAACAAGCCCTGTTAAATTGCCGCAGCACACGCTTTGACGGAATCATGGTTCTTATGCTAATTAAGAAATTGTTTAAGAATTCATCACTACAGCGAAATTGGACGTGTAAAGAAAACTTATTGAAAGTGAATGTGTTGTCATCTAACATTGAATCAACTTGCCGAATTTTTCCCGAAAAAGTCTCGATAGGTTTCATTTGTCCATGATCTCCGCAAAGCAAGAGCTGAGGCATTACAGGAGCTTCTGAAATTGTCCGCCAAATATGTGCAAAATTGCGTTTAGAAATCATCGAAACTTCATCTAAAACGACTACATCGTACATAGATATATCCCAGTTGAATTGGAAAACTTGTTCTGTATATACTGGAATTTTAAATGCCCCGTGAATAGTATCGGTCGTAATTTCGTCTCCGAACAATTGTTTGTATTTGCAAGCCAAGAGTCCCGTAGGGGCTGCGACCAAAACGTTGTTGCTATTTTCTAATGCAAAGCGTATACATCTATGTACAACAAAAGTCTTTCCTGAACCAGCGTGTCCTGTAATCAAATTGGGGATGCGCCAATTTGCATTTCTTTCGAACATGTTATTGATTCTATCCAAACAATTACGAGAAAAGTTAGCAAAAACGGCCAATTGTTCAGCACTCAAATTTAATTCAGGCATTTCTGGTGCGTCATTTTGAAACTCAGGTGTTGTTAATACTCGAAGTATCCATAGTTTATGTAAATCATCCAATGCGTTGACATATGAAATGACATTGTCTATATAGTAATGCTTATGGCCTTCCCGTTGCACCAATTCTCGAAATTCACGATTGTCATCATAAAACAGATGCGGAAGTTTGACCTTACAAGCGACAAAAAATCTCAATTGTTCCGGTAATTGTTCATGATTAGTAGCTAATAAATCGTTCTGACGAGTATGAGGATGGAAAAGCAAAAGCAGTTGGTAAAAATATTCGTAATTGTAATGGCTAACAAATTTGATACCTAGTAAAGCATTACCAGCCTTATAAGCTGAAGGAATCGCTTTTGTATGGTCGACTTTCCGCATCCATTCTGCCATGTTAAGATGACTGTACCCATTAGGCCGATTTCGATATTTTATAACAATGGCATTAGTCAAATCGTCATCAAATTTAGGAGCTGTGAATTTTTTGGAATTAGTGGGAGTGTAAGATAATTTAACATTGTTTAAGTACATAATCATTTCAGGTTCCGCAACGTTCATTGTAGCCAAATATCGAATTGCTGCAACGGTTCCCGGTAACTGATTATTATATAACAAGTCCATGTGTACTCCATCGGAAAATTTACTGACATAGCTCGAAACATATTTAAGCAACATTCCGTTTCCACCAGAGCACTGCACATCCATATGAAATTGAAATGATGGAACAATTGTTTTAATGTAAGCTCGTAATTTGTTTGCAAAAGCCGCTGCATTATGTTGAACGTGAAGTGAAGAACCGTTATCTGTACAATAAGTAGGTTCATCCTGAATATCTAAATATGGCGACTGTTTTGAACTTTTTTGAAAATGTTGAATAACAAAAGCGTGTCTATCATTGTTGCAGCTAGGAATATCTGCCCTAATTGTTTCGAACCTACTGTCTTGTAAAGAACGAAGCCAAATTAATAAATGAAGATGTGCAGTACCCCTCTTTTGAAATTCAAATCGATAAAAATAAGTAAGTACGTTTCCGTGACCTTTTTGTCTAGTACAAATATCACGTTGCCATCTATTGTCCGTGCAACCAGTAATGTATCCGCGAACCAATTGTTCTAAAACATGTGTCATGGCCTCAGTTTCTAATGCCGGTAACTTAGTAGGAATGAAAGACTGTTCCCTAAATATGTTCGAAATATGTCTAGGATATGGAAAAGTCCATTCGTACGGTGACAAAGTGATGAATAAAGAGGGATATCCATACTGACGAACAGCGTCTATTAAATTAAGATGCGCCCATTGCCAATAACTACGCGAAAAAGCCTTAGTTTCTAAAGCCCGATATGGACTGCAATGCAATCGCCCAGCGGAATTAATCGCTCCAGAAACAGTTTTAAATAGCCATCTGTCGAAATGAAATTGCAATAGCTCAAAAATACAACTGTAATCTAAAATGCTTGAACGGACTTTAGTCAAAAAAGCGCTTTTAGCGGAATCTCTGTGTGCCTGTCCCGTAACCGATGTTTCGCACCATGACTTCTTTAAATATAATGTTGGCCATAGCGCACATTCAATTCCCTCTGCCATGAGAACGTCTGTAATAGTGAATTCTACATCATTTTGAACAATATCTTCTCGCCAATCTGTGTAATAACTATATGCCGAATCAGAATCTACAATTAGGTCGTTATAAACGGATAACAGTTTTGCTTTACGGACGTTGTCACTGAGGGAATTGATGTTATCTAAAACCGAATTTGCCTTACAAGTTATTGAAAATATCTTTTTCTTACTTCTATAGCCGTGTTGCTCGCGTCTGCTATTGCCAACATCGATATTGAAAGGAGACAAGAATTTGCAATCATCGATGGTAAGGGCACGCACATTTTGAGGAAAAAACTTGATTTTTGGAACAAAGTACTTCTGATTGCATGTGCAGTTCACTTTCGGTTTGTGCCGCTTTCCGAAATTCGATTTCATAGTTTGGAAATGACTAAGGAGACAGTTCTCACAATAACCGAAAGCCAAATATTTAGACCAAAAAAGATCATTTCTGTCTTTAGTGAAAGTGTCATCAACAAAATTGTCATTAGGCAAAATTTCGTAATGTCTTTGAAAATTCGAATACTTTCCGTCCAGCCATTGATTCTATCTCCATGTTCAATTCTAAACTTTTCTCTAGTAACAGAATTAAGAAAATTATGACTTACCAAGTACGAAGGGCGCCGCTCCCAGTAGTCTTGTGCTTGACTGCGAGTCAGAGTAGCCATCTAAAAGAAAATGAAAGAAATATCAACTTAACAGCTTTAATATAGCACCTCTGTAACTTCTGTACAGACGTTTTTGGGCGTAAGGCTTTAAGTGAACTTTATCTGAACAAATAAAGGTCAAAGTGGCATTCATTAATGACTTATGACACCACAGGATTACATTATCCATGCGTAAAACAAATTCCGCCAATAACGAATTGTAAATTGCTACCTTTCTGTTATAAGCTTCATCACCCTTTCTAAAAAGTACGTTACATACAGCAATTTTAACGACGGATGTCGTTGCAAAGACACAATTAATGAAAAAATGTAGCTCAGAAATGAGCTGTTGAGGAGAAATGTGAACTAAATCATTAGAACCAATTTCTAAAAGTAAATGAGTACATGAAACATTTTTTACATATGCCAAGTCATACTTAAGTAATTTAGAAACAGTTCGCCCTCCCACGCCGTGAAGCCAGCATTCCTTAGAAACATGAAAATCAATTTGTCCAATGCGTTTGAAATTAGAAATGTAGTACTCGCCGAAGCGACGAACGAAAGAATATCCCAAGATACACACTGTACAATCATTCATGATCTTACCTCGAGAGACAGCCACTACTAATGCTGAACATCAAAAAGTTTAGCTTTTTATAACAAAGTTTAACAATAGAACTGCGGATCGAAGTAATAGCCAATCAGATTGAAGATTCGGTTTATGAAGAACTAATCACGTTGCTTCATGATGGGGCCTCTTTGTTGTCGGCTTTTCGCAACAGACTGTTTCCTTTTAGGTTCGTCATCACTTGATCCGCTTGGTTTCTAGCTCGATGTTTTTTCGATCCGTTCTGTTTCTTGGTCGATGTTATGGTAATTATTCATTATAAAGAAATAAAGAGTAATAATATGGTAGTACATATGACTTAAACGAATATAGAAGTTACCTCCGCTGTCAAGCGATTGTTTATAATTATTAGCAGAGCAGTGAGAATTTGTGTGTTGTTGCTACTGGCGTATTTCAGTAAATGAAGGAAGTGTTTTTATTAATGAACATGAATATGCTTTGAATAATAGAGTTGATTTTTATTTAGATTTGTATTTAGTAGAAAATCACCGCTAATTCGTGTTGCAATAGCTTAGCAGGTTTAACAATAGAACTACGGATCGAATGTAACAGCCAATGAGAAACGGCCGTGTTTAGTGTCGGCATTTCACAACCGACTGTTCTCTCAAGGTTCGCTCAACCTGTACAGCTGATCCGGTTCGTGTGTAGGTCATGATCCGTTCGCGTAATTTGATGAAACTTGTTTGATTTTCATAATAAATAGAGAAATAAAGAGAGTAATAATGTGCTAGTACATATGACTTAAACGAATATAGAAGTAAACTCCGCTGTCAAGCGATTGTTTATAATTATTAGCAGAGCAGTGATAGTTTCTGTGTTGTGGCTATTAGCCGTCGGTATTTCAGTAAGTGAAGGAAGTGTTTTTATTAACGAACATGAATATGGTTTGAATAGTAGAGCTGATTGTTATTTAGATTTGTTTTTAGTAGAAAATCACGGCTAATTCGTGTTGCAATAGCTTAGCAGGTTTAACAATAGAACTACGGATCGAATGTAACAGCCAATGAGAAACGGCCGTGTTTAGTGTCGGCATTTCGCAACAGACCGTTCTCTAGGAGGTTCGTTCAACCGGTACAGCTGATCCGATTCGTGTCTAGGTCATGATCCGATAGCGTAATTTGATGAAACTTGTTTGATTTTTATAACATATTAAAGAAATAAAGAGTAATAATTTGGTAGTACATATGAGTTAAACGAATATAGAAATAACCTCCGCTGTCAAGCGATTGTTTATAACTATTAGCAGAGCAGTGATAGTTTCTGTGTTGTGGCTACTAGCCGTCGGTATTTCACTAAGTGAAGAAAGTGTTTTTATAATGAACATGAATATGCTTTGAATAGTAGAGCTGATTGTTATTTAGATTTGTTTTTAGTAGAAAATCACAGCTAATTCGTGTTGCAATAGCTTAGCAGGATGAACAATAGAATGTAACAGCCAATGAGGAACGGCCGTCTTAAGTGTCGGCATTTCGCAACCGACTGTTCTCTAGGAGGTTCGTTCAACCGGTACAGCTCAAAAATTATCCTGCATCATCAGTCTGCACAGATCTTGATTAAGCAACGTCAGTGATAATGGGTACTCCACGAAAAACACCAACTAAAGGCATTGATTACATTGCCCAATTTCCCAAATACTTTGTGAAACCATACGGCCAGGCTGAGGTGTCTACTGAGCAGAATTTCCTAGACAGAATGAAGGAAACTAACACCGAGATGTTCCAGAGACCCAAAATACACCTCAGTGAAGCTGGCTGTACCATTAACGAAAATCTTGACGCTTTGGAAAGTCCGATCGTCGCTGAGAAATATGGCTCAAAATTTAAGAAACAGTAAATATGTCATTCAAAATTCAACCAGAATAAATGTTTCTTTCGATTAAGAAAGAACCATTGCACAATTATTGTTAAATGCGTGTTCTAACTCTCTGTTTTCTTTTAACAGTTTATCCGAACTTGCCCAACTGGCCAACAAACTTGATTCAAGAAAAAGCGAGGGGTGTACCGAAGCAGATGTTGAAAGGGTCGTTCAACTAATAAAGACAAGGTGAAAGATATCGGCGAGCATCTCTTCGAACTTGGCCATAAGTTGTTTTCTGTAAGTATAGAATTGAATAAATGTTATGTTACATCAATGATGTTCTCTTGCACGAGTTGTTAAAACTGTTCTATTTGGAACAATTTCCCAAAGCTTATTGTCTCAATATCGTTATGAAAGTTATTATTGCATTTTGCATGTTGTAATGTTTATTTGGATGTACTAACGATGATTGCTTTATTTTTCAGATTGGCATCCACGTCCTTGCGAATAATTTCCTGTTCAAGCATCCTGAATTTGTCGCGGAGCGCATGAACCTAAAAAGCAGAGCGGATGCAGACTTCAAATCCGAGCCAACAGACGAGAATTTTCTGAATATGCTGAAAGCAGAAATTGTGCCACGGACCACATCTGCAGCTCCAGCCAGAGCACGAAAGTCGTTAATGGCTGTCCTGGAATCTTCTGATGAAGATGATACTCCACCTCCCAAGCCAAAAAAGAACAAGAACAAGAACAAATTGCCCAAATTGTAATGAATACTTTGTAATCTGATAAATGTTGTTACTGTTACTGTTAAATTTATTGATTGTAATGATTTCTTCGTACTCAATGATGAATGTGTAAAGTAAGTTTGATTGTGCATATATGAGAATCGTTAGATTATTGCATTATTAAATGAAACATTCTGTATGCAGGATTTTGACATAATAATAAATGATTTGAAAGTAAAGATGGCTGGTTTAATGTGTTAATAATGACAATGTATATTGTTGATATTGATAATTGTATGTCTTATTTTATTGTTGAAAATTTCAATATTATCAATAATAATGACTTACAAGGTCTTGTATATGTCCCAGTGGGGACAGGTCACTAATCGGATGGGTGACCGAAAATTATATGCTGGTGTAATTATTACTTTTTTTCTATTGCAAATGTTATTGTTCACTTTAAAAATTTGTCTTAAATTGCGATATTAACTAGAAAGTGGTGAGAGAAAGCCGTTTAGGTTTACTAGGGTGATCACCTAAGTCAAGCCCAGTGGAACGAGTCAGTACATGGATGGGTGAACGAAATGATATGCCGGTGGAATTATTAATTTTAGTGTTCATTATTTGTTTATAAGACTCGGAAGAAGTTAATTAAAAGTTACTAAACATAATTGAAGAAATTAAACAGACTTACGTGTAAGGTGAAGTTTCATTGGGTTTACTACGCTGATCACCTAAGTCAAGTACAGTGGGGACAGATCACTAACCGGATGGGTGACAGAAAATTATATGCCGTTGGAGTTATTAATTTTTTTATTGCAAATGTTATTGTTGACTTTAAAAATTTGTCTTAAATTGCGATATTAACTAGAAAGTGGTAAAATAAAGAGCCTTTTGGGTTTACTAGGGTGATCACCTAAGTCAAGCCCAGTGGGGACGAGTCAGTACATGGATGGGTGACCGAAATGATATGCCGGTGGAATTATTTTGTTTTAGGTTGTGGCCGGTACGACGTCATTGAAAAAATAAATATAAATGAACGTTGCTAAGATAAAAAAGTCTTCGTACACAAAGTTTAAGAAAATAAAAAAACTTCAATTTTTTACGAGAAATGTATGCGATTTTGAACATTGAAACCCTTGTAATTTCGTTAATAATTAACTTATGAATTACGTAATCACGTCGTTGACATATATAAACAAGACGTTCTCTAAAATGTATTATTATTCAATTTGGACGAAATGAAAAATTTTGGAAATTTTAAAAATGTAGCCATAACTCGGCCGGAAATGACGTCATCGCAAAACTAAAAATGCCGAAATTTGCTATAGCTAAATGCTATACGCACACGAAGTTTGAAGGTTGTACAAGGTATACAAAAGAAAATAAAAAACTTCAACTTTTTTACAAGAAATGTATGTGATTTTGAAATTTTAAACCCTTGTAATTCCGTTAATAATTAACTTATGGATTACGTAATCACGTCGTTGACAAATATAAACAAGACGTTCTCAAAAATGTATTATTAATTCAATTTGGACGAAATGAAAAATTTTGGAAATTTTAGAAATGTAGCCATAACTCGGCCGGAAATGACGTCATCGCGAAAAAAAAAAATTGTGTTTTTTGCTATAGCTAAATGCTATCTGCACACGAAGTTTGAAGGTTGTACGACCACGGGAACTACCCGGGGTGAAAAAGTTACTATATAATACATTAAGTATGATAATAAAAATTAATGATTTTAGGACCATTAAGTATTAAATAGCGATGAATGCCCACTAAGGGTGTAGTTACACTAACTAGTGAATTGTTTAATAAGCAAAATGTGACATAACTTTTAACGGTGGATCTCTTGGCTCGTGCATCGATGAAGAACGCAGCCAGGTGCGATAAGTAGTGTGAATTGCAGAACTCAGTGAATCATCGAATCTTTGAACGCAAATGGCGCTCCTGGGCTTTCCCGGGAGCATGTCTGTCTGAGTGTCGGTTTTCCAAAGAAAAGCACGCGCTGTGCTGTCGCCAGCGCGGTCTTGAGGCGTCGCGGCCCTCCCCCAGGCTAGCCCAGCTGCCTGCGTTGCGGCCTCGTCCCTTGAAATGGAGCACGACCGATCCGACGCGTAGCGCGTCGCGTCTTCGGGCAGGCCAAAAGCGACTTGGCGCCCTTGCCCGGCACGGCGCGCGGAAGCGGCCGGACGGCGGTTCGGCCCCGTCCTTCCATCTTGACCTCAGATCAGGCAAGACTACCCGCTGAATTTAAGCATATCAATAAGCGGAGGAAAAGAAACTAACAAGGATTCCCCTAGTAATGGCGAATGAAGCGGGAAGAGCTCAAATTTGAAATCTGCGTCGCCTGCGACGCCGAATTGTAGTTTCTAGAAGCACTTTCTAGGCGGGTCCGGGGCCGTCCAAGTTGCTTGGAACAGCACGTCATAGAGGGTGACAACCCCGTCTGTGGCGGAACCGGCCGCTGACGATGTGCTTTCGACGAGTCGGGTTGTTTGGGAATGCAGCCCAAAATGGGTGGTAAACTCCATCTAAAGCTAAATACTGGCACGAGACCGATAGCGAACAAGTACCGTGAGGGAAAGATGAATAAGCACTTTGAAAAGAGTGACGTTAAAAGTACCGTTGATGAACCGTTAAAGGAAACGAATGGGGTTAGCAATGCGCTGCGCGAGATCAGCCGGCGAGGCGGCGCGGCGCTGGCGGTTTGCGGATCTGAATGGACCGCGGCCGTCCGGCTCGGCCCTCGGCCGTCGCACTCTCGACAAGCGCGTCGCCAGCGTCGGTTGGGACGGGTCTGAAGGGCGCCGGGAAGGTAGGTAAGGTGCGGCTCCCCTCGGGGTTATCATGTTACAGCACGGCGTTGCATGCTCGGGCCCCCGACCGGGGCCGCGGCGCGTGCCTCCTGCGTAGGCTGGGTGGTCCTGTCGGTCCGGTCGGCAGTCGACGGCGGTGGACTGCGTGCAGTGCGCTAAGACCGTTTGGCTCTAAGGGTTGGGTCTGTCGGGCTGAGACTTGAAGCCTGTGGACCCGGCCCGGACTGGCCGAGGCCCCGAACCGTCCCTTCGGGGTCGGCCAAGGGTCGAGGTCGGACCGGGAAGGGACTGCTGGTGGATGGGCCCAGCTATGGTCGCGAGGCCAATTCGGCAGGCGATGAACAACCGACTTAGAACTGGCAGTGACTAGGGGAATCCGACTGTTTAATTACAGCCAAAATCGTTGCATCGCGACCACGAATGCAAACTTCGGTTGGTTTTTTGTTTTTTCTGATCAGCCAATCACAGCTCGGGTACGATATGACATCACCTCACTTATGCGCGCGAAGTCCGGTTGCTTGTTGGCATATTTCACGTGTGAATTCTGATCCCGGGATTCTGATCGAATTCTGAGACACATTCAAGTAATTTAGCTGGTTTTTCTGACAGGAAAATGGACCCAGAAGAGGGACAATTAGCTACCCAAATCGCAAACATTCCGATAAAATTACCAGATTTGGAAGAGACGCAAATATGGGATGATCCTAATGATTTGGTTAGTTCTTTGCGTATGGTTTGTATACCACATGATTTCTACTTTGCCTTTTTCATTGGATTTCGGCGTATGTTGTGCTTGTACTTCGACTAACTGAGCACAAATTCCCTCTTACATTTAGCGAGAAGTTGCTTTATATTTGGGAACCAAGGATGGTCGAGTGACTGGCGTTGAACATGCTTCATTTATTTTGCCACAACGTTGGACATTTGCCACATTGCAAGACTGCATACAAGATTACCTTGCTAATCGTCTCGGACGTACAAACAGCTCAGTCTCGCAGATCTACTACAAAAGAAGTGGGAAAAGCAAAGCAGTGGTGGCTATCAATTCAGATCAAGACATCTCTTCCTTACTAAGTGAATACCCCATGAAGACGAATGGCGGGAAACATTCCAGAAAGTCTGTAATGGTGTTAGCAGTCGACATCATTCAAAGAGAGGCAACCACTGTCGTCACTCCAACACAGGGGAAAAAAGTTATTCAGGTAATTAATATACTTTTTGTTTGGTATGAAATATGAAATGGGGACAAAACGTAATGATATTAGGCCCATACTATAAAAAAAAAATGTTATGTTATTTATAATGAACTGTTATTGTTATTATTATTATTCTTGCATGTTTTTTAGGGCCTGGATGAAAATTACTTAAATGTAATTCTAGTTACCCTAATCAAATAAAGTGTTATTATTATTATTATTATTACTAAGTTATACCATCCACATTAAATACATTGTTTCCTGTCTCCCGACCGACTACGACTATCAAAAAATAAGAATAAATAAATAAATAAAATATTTCAACTAGAGTGATCATTGTAAACCCGTGAAATAAATTGCACTTATTACATGTAATTATGAATAAGTAATCGCTAGTCATTTCAAATCCCACTTCCTGTCCGACTTTTTATTCAATTCCCGCATCCGCCTTAAAATGCCGTCAAATCCCACATCCCACCAAAGCTATTGCGGACCCTCTCAAAACAAAACGCATGCCTACATCAATTGATTCTGTAACATGATTCAATGAGAACGAGTACATTTTCTGTTCACAAAAAAACAGCTTTTCCTTCAATTTTTTATTTATACATACATACATATATATATATATTTTTTTCCAAATGACTGGACTGTTTTTTCTTTATAGTATATTCAAGTCAGCCAACACCTCGCCATTCTCCTCGGCTATTGGAAAGAGGTAGTTCAACACTTACAAAAACAGCTCCATCAACAAATATGGATGTATTCTTGTTTTCGGTTTCACAATCTGGCAAAGGTGACCTAAAACTATCGAAAACTGCCAGTGTTATACATGATGTTCCAGAAGATATAACCTTTGTTGAGCTTAAAGAACTGGTAAGATCTCGCGAATCACAAACAGTGATGTTTGTTCCAGCAAAAGGATTTTATTGGCTGCGTAAGGGTACCAAACAGATGGTAGACCTGAAGAATGGAGCAGACTTCCAGCATTGCAAAGACGAGTACAAAGATTCTGGTTTGCATGTTCAACTGTAAGCATAAACTCTGGGTCCTCAGGTGTGTAAAATTGTGAAATGAAATAGTAATTTTCTATTCATGGTCCCCAGAAAAAAACAATTTTTCTACAGGTCATGGAATGATACAACCTTTTCCTCACACATACGAAATGGTATCTACTGTATCTACTCAGAAACACATAAGAGAGTTGAAACGTGTAACACGGGTTCCATGCTCCGGAATATTCAAATTATGCAAATGAGGCAAAGGCGCTTTTTGACCATATTTGGAAAATGAAAACTTGGCCAAAAATATATTTTGTAGCTTTGATTTGTAATTTTTCGGTCATTATTATAGTATATTTTGCATTTTTGATGACTTTGGACATCCTAAAGTGCAACTTCGTACTCTGAAAAGAAAGTTTACGATCAGCTCCAAATGTTGAGTTCTCAAGGCAAACAGTAACTTAAGTGGATTTACAAAGCATTTTATCACTCTTTCAGCTACTTTACACACATTCAGAACAAACAAATAAACAACGTATTTAGTGTCTACCTAAGCGCTTCTATTTATTTGAATTTTTTTAAATAATGACTGTCTGTTTACAAGTATAAAATCTCTGTAAAATTTCTTCATATTCGAGGTTACGATTCAAGCGTTCCTTACCAGAAAATTGCCCTGGCTTGGCCTCCGAGTCTTCACAATTTAGTCAGTTACCTTGAAATAAAATTCTGTTTCGTTTTGAACATGATCACTGACTAACTAGTTAGTGCTTGTGAAAAGCAAACAAAAGAAAGCAATAAGCTTGAAGACTGCTACTAATTATTAGCGTAACTATGTTCTCATGGTGGAAGGAAAACTACTCTAAGCTTGAAGACTACTACTAACTATTATTAGCCTTACTATTTTCTTTTGGTCAATGGAAAACCACTACCTGTTGATTGTATCTAGAGTGATTTTCATCAGACTGTTACTTAACTAAAAGACATTAGTAGATAAGTACTACACTCATTGTTTTCTTGAATATGATTATTAGACACTATTAAATACAAAATATTAGTTATTGTTTCACAGGCTGATGAGATCACTCTACTGATATCTATGTGATATTTAAGACCAATTACAGACTCTAAAAAACACTTTTTTGCATAATTTGCAGATGGTACTGCTAACAAACAAACAAAACGGAGTCTGCAGTATTCAACATCCACTGATGCTGACGCCCGTGAGCTAGAACTAGTTGATGCAGTCACCAAGTCCAAGCAAGTAAAAACATCTAATGATGCTTGGAATAATTTCCATGTTGACCTTGTGCGTGACCTGGAGAAAAAAGGCACAATAACGAGATATAGTGTGCGCCACCTCAAACTATGGACTGATCTAATCATGGAGGGAAAGTCTGCAGGCATAGGTGAAGAGCCTGAGTGGGAGCAATATATTATTTGATAGGTGTACCCCCAAAGAGAAGAAGTGAAAAAATGTCCTCTCCACAAAATCAAGACACAAGCTCTGACCAGTTACTAAAAACAATGATTATACAAAATCAAAGGAACACAGAGATGTTTCAGTCTTCTTTACTGGCCATACTGGCAAACCAACAGGCATGTGCAGCTAAGTAAAACTTATTGTCCTATTTCATTATGGCATAATGTAATGTTTAAGACACCATAAATAATTTCACACCATTTTACAGCATCCCTGTGTGATAATGTAATAATTAAAAAAATAATTTTGAGAAATAGTGTGAATTCAACCATGGCCTTCTAAACAAAACTAATAAACCAGATAATAGTATCCAGACTGTGTAAGAACTGATGACACTATTATCCAATTTTGAAGTATGAGGGGCAGATTTAAAAACCTTGGTACAGTCAAGCTGAAAGTTGTAATGTGATTGGTTAATTGAATAATTTGTCAAAGTGGCCCAGTTGAATTTGCAGCACTGTAAAATCAACAATGACCAAAGTCCTGCCATATTCAACCAAATTGCATCAAGATGCATAACATATTAAAAATATTAAAATTTCCTTCTCTGTGCCAGGTACAGAGCCCTATCCTCAGTCCAGCATTCAACTCCAAGACCAACCTCGTGTACTTCATCCATTTATAGTGACAGCAACCTGGATTGTGTGGAAAAAGAAAGAAAAAAGAATGTAGCATCTTACACTGCCACCGACTGCATACATTTTCTGGAGTCAAACAACCTCAGTCAATTTGTTCCCAAATTTGTTCAAGCAGACATAGATGGCCCGCTCTTGGCTAGCCTTTGCCACCCAAGTTTAGGATTTAGTATCCTGGAAGGAATGGGTATTAACAGGGTTGAAGGAGAAGTGATAGTGGAAGCCATCAAAAAAGAAATGTGTTGAAGTACTGTTCTGCTTCATGTGGTATCATATATTATTTTGACCCAGGTGAAACATTTAAATGATGTTGGATATTGTGCAAAGTATTGCACGCTTTTAGTGTTTGTACTCTATTAAAAATCTAAAAAATACTACTTTTAGTAAACATACAGCTTAGGAAATGCTCTATTACTGCCAAGTCAAAGATTCAATTACTGGCCATTTTGCTGGTAAAGAACTGTTAACACGATGTTGCACATGCTTTTTTGCAGTGAACCAGAATCATCTGTATAAAAATAAATTATGGCTTTTCTTATCAGCTAATAGAAAGTAATGTTAATCATTTTACAGCGATTTCCCTCATATAGTAAAGAACGCTTTTCAAAATTTGCAAGTTTGTACTTTCTTAGCTGTCAATCACTGACCAATTTTGGCTTAATAGCTTCCATTGGTCCTTTGAATACATTGCTATGGTGATTTACTCACCACTGACAGCTAAGAAAAAACAAAACCTATTGAAGTTTGATAAAAGTACCGCACAATACAACGAAAGTCACTGTAATACCAAAACAAACTCATGCTATTGGCCCAGATGTTTTGTAACAAAATTAGTAAGATATCCTGTACATGTGTACATGTCATCTTCAGTGAAAAGCTAGTTAAGCTTAAAACAATGTTTGTTTTGCTTGTTTACCCAAATCTTCCTCTTTCCTTAGAGATAATCATTACTTTGGGTGCCAAAGTATAGTTAACAATAGTGCTTACCTGTTCTAAAGCCATTTCGAAGCACCATTTTGGATACTTCATGCAAATTTCTGGGTTCCTCTGAAGCCATTGTTTTGCACAACCAAATGCCTCCTCGATAGGGTTTAAGTCGGGCGAATATGGTCTAAAATATGAAAAACAGTATGGAAGTTCAGTTATTTCACTTAATCCATGAAACAGGCAATATTTCTTAAAACAAAGCATATGGTATAAACTATATTTACAGCCACTAATTTGGCAACAGGTATTTTCCACTGCCTATTTCATGGATTACATATAAATGCAACAACAATCTACAAGATATGGCTCCCATACCTACTAGGCATTGGTGTTTAGAACTAATTTACTCTTTAATTATTTTCATTGCAATTAAAAAAATAAATGTTATTTGTGATTTATGAAACTGATATACTCACGGCAGAAAAATCACAATCCCGCCTTTTCTTCTTATCTCAGAAATGACATAGTTGGACATATGGATAGCACAGTTGTCCATAATAACCACAGAACAGGACTCATTTCTTGCAACAGATCCCACCCAGGGCAGTATAAAATTGTCCATTGCAAACTCAAACTGCTGTTTATTGAAGGCACCAATAATTGTGTGAGATGCCACAACTCCTTGATTACTAATGGCACTTAAAACACTGTAGCGGCTGCCTATTGTGAAATTTCCCTTAACAGATATCCTTGAACCTTTAAGACTTCTGCCATATTTCCTCTGTCAAATTAAAAATCTACAAATCATGGACTGTCCATAAACTCTAGCCCACTTCATCGCAGGGTTTCATGTCAAGAGCACCTGCAGTGAATTCCTTAACATTATTATAATAACATGAAAACTGGCAATGAAAGTTGATCACTATCTTTCAATCAGTATTTCTTAGTGAATTATGTTTAAGTTGATGGGCTTCCTGTGGCCTTTTGTCAGGGGCGGTAAGGGGGGGTCTCGGCACAATTCACGAGTTTCTAAAAACGGGTAGAACGTTTCACGAAAATTAATTTTTGGTTTTCACGATTCACGAAGTAAAAAACTTTCTCAAACCAAATTATAACGCGTTTAATAATTGGAAACATGTTGAGTGTTGATCGCGTACGCTTTCGTTCCATCGCTCTTGTCCAAGCGGCAAAGTTTTATCTCAATGCATTGTCCTAAACCTCTCTTTTCGGCTTCTTCCCTTAGACCGTAGTCTCCCTCGCAGCCGTGTTTAGCCTCGTCACGCAACCTACTTAGATTGTAAAAGGATCGGGTATGCTCGTCGTATCTCTTAGGGGTAAAAATCAGCGATTTGGTATCTTTTAGGGTATTAAAATTGACGTTTAGAGTTTTAGCATTTCCTGGTCTCTCTGAGGATATCAAAAGAGCCCATTGCTTAATATTTTGTTCTCAAATGGAAGAAATTTACCCAACAAAAGCGTGTCGACCATCAAATTTTGTGTTCATAACAATAAATGTTCATTAGCTTGTTATCGCTGGTATCTCTTAGGGGTTAAAAAATCGTCTGGCCACGCCCTTTTAAATAGACTTCCGGTATCTTTTAGGGGTATTTTTGAAAATTTCCGACGAGCATACCCGATCCTTTTACAATGGAGTCCCCCCCCCCCCCGGGGCAAATTCGGCAATCTCCTTCTTGTATTCAGTCCACTAAACTCAAGTCTAGCTTAAGGGGAACTCTTATACGTTCTTTACCACCAACAAACGTTTGGGCAACCGAACTACCGCATTTAGGGCAGTCTACAAAGTAGACAATTCCATCTATCATGTCCATCTCTACCTGATCGGTCCGATCGCTACAGCGTGCAGGACACCTGATACCTGTGATACACTAGATAGCCAACGTATAAAACTGGTCAAACAGGTCAAAGAAGACCTGGGTATGAATTCCTGGTCTCAAGTATCACTAACAGGATAAATCGGATTAACAAGATGGCTGAACAACGCTGTTATCGTGACACCTCTGACCTCTTCTCTAGTTTTTAATTGACAACGGATAATTGTTGATCTGTTCCTTAACTAACAGAAGTCACGATTCACGTGGAAAAACAGCAATGTTTCACGATTATCGCAAAAAATACATTGATTTTCACGGGTCACGACCGTGGGCTGACGCACGATTCACGGCTTTTATTTTTCTCTGATCACGGTTCACGAAGAATTAAAAAGGGTCTTCACGGCTTCACGAGAAAACCCCTTACCGCCCCTGTTTTGTGTCTTTGACAGCAAAGTATGTTACATAATCCATCAATGAAAACATTGAAATACTCTAATATTGTATTATACACAATTTTACCTGAAACGTTCTCTCATCTTTAGAGGACTCATCAATAAAGAGAAATTGATGATTTTCAAATAGCGCCATTCTTTGGCCAAAAGCTGCACGCTGTTGATCATTTCTTTGCCTTGCAACAATGTTGAGCTATTTACAAGTGTTTTTTAGTTCATATAAGTCTTAGTCATACTTTCCTGTAAAGGAAAGCCCTTTTATATATCGAATAGTTTACCTTTCTTCGTGACCATCCCATTTTTCGCAAACATCTTGAGATGGCAGAGACAGAAACAGTTCTTCCAGCCAAGTATTGAATCCAATCTTGAAGCTCGTCTTCATAAGCTTCTGGGTATTGTGATATGATATTTTTTAGAAGCAATATATCTTGACATATCAAAGAAAACTAAGTTGCACAAGTTTTGTAGATATATATGCAAAGTTAAAAAACAGTACTCACCGCTTAGCTTTCTGAGTTTTTTAGGTCTTGGCAGATATTCCACCGATTGGTTGTCTTGGTAAAGTTTTTTTATTTTTTTTAACGAAAGTTTGTCCTACGAGCAAAATATTTGCGATGTCCTTGGTACTCCTTCCTTCCCTCGAAAGGTAAACCACTCTCCATCATAATTGGGCACCATATTCCTTAGTCATTTCGAAACAAATGCAAGCAAATATTGTGTTCCTCGCATAAAATAATGGCGGCGACACACACGAGAAGAGATTAGCAAATTAGTCACCAATCCCCGAGCTGTGATTGGCTGATCAGAAAAACCAAAAAACCAACCGACTTAGAACTGGCAGTGACTAGGGGAATCCGACTGTCTATTAAAACAAAGCATTGCGATGTCCACTGATGGGTTTTGACGCAATGTGATTTCTGCCCAGTGCTCTGAATGTCAAAGTGAAGAAATTACAACCAAGCGCGGGTAAACGGCGGGAGTAACTATGACTCTCTAAGGTAGCCAAATGCTCGTCATCTAATTAGTGACAGCGCATGAATGGATTAGCGAGATTCCCGCTGTCCCTATCTACTATCTAGCGAAACCACAGCAAGGGAACGGGCTTGGCAAAATTAGCGGGGAAAGAAGACCCTGTTGAGCTTGACTCTAGTCCGACTTTGTGAGGAGACATGACGGGTGTAGATTAAGTGGGAGTTGTGCCTCCTCGTGGGGTGCGACGTCAGTGAAAGACCATCTACCGTCATTGTTTTCTTTGCTTATTCAGTAAAACGGGAAAGTGTTTTGGTGCTGAAGCACATGCTGCCATGCGTGGCTTTGCTGCGGGTGTCGGTATCTTGGTCACGTCAGAGGACCCGTGACTCGTTGCGGTCTTGCTCTGAATGTGATGTGCGACCCGTTCTGAAGACAATGTCAGGCGGGGAGTGTGACTGGGGCGGTACATCTGTCAAACGGTAACGCAGGTGTCCCAAGGTGAGCTCAGCCAGGACGGAAACCTGCGTACGAGTAAAAGGGCAAAAGCTTACTTGATTTTGATTTTCAGTACGAATACAGACCGTGAAAGCGTGGCCTATCAATCCTTTAGTCTTTAGGAGTTTTAAGCTAGAGGTGTCAGAAAAGTTACCACAGGGATGACAATTCGGCTTATTTATGAAAGTACAATTAAGAGAGACGGTTAATTTCCCACCCTCTCGACCTCCCTTGTATAAAACCTGTGAATGGAGGGAGACTACTATGCAAAGGGCAGTTCCAAATTTGGGTTACAAATTTTCCACACCCTGGAGCAATATTTCGAAAAGGGAGTATGAACAGGTAAACCGGAAATCAGTATCTACACGAGTTTAGGGAGTATATGAATGTTCTTTAAATATAGCAACTGTAATTGAGAAGGAGGAGGTGATACAGAAGGTTAAAACTGTTAAACATATTATTAAGATACAAGTGATTGGTTGTCGGGTAGGAGAAAAAGACACTATTTTTACTTGGTACTAGTTCTCATAGTGTATTGCAAAAACATGTCTAGAATGCAAATATGAACGAGGAAAAAGGTAATAACATTTCCTAGAAGATAGTATATGACGTATAATAGTGATAACGTTTGAACAAGTTTCATAAGTGAACATTTTACTCAAATGGAGAACGCAAAGATACAAGTAGAGCGATTTTCATAGGACTGTTAAATGAAAGACTAGTGAACAGAGAGTTTGTTGAAGGGGAACCCAAATTATGACTACACACTGTATCGCGGTGTATTTCCGTGATTAAGGTTTTGGCAGTCTGCAAAAAATAGCTTTTCAGGTATCACCCCTGAAAAAAGCAAAAACTAGCATTATGTTAAACTGAGAGTATGAATATAACTGTACGAAAAGAATCCTTCTGGTAATATCGTTATTTGACAGTAAACATTAGGGATACGTTGCACTTAGTACCTGAACTAACTCACGTGAAGGTACTTCTGGATTGTAATCAGAAAAATGTATCTATATCGTAATATTAGCATAAAAAGTCAAAACATTTGAAAACGGATAACGTGTATATACATGTGGGACATGAGATCGATGTCCCTGAGGAACTTAGTGAAAGAGTAAATGGAAAACGAGAGCAGTTGTAAAAGGTTTATCGATATTACTGTGAAAAAAAGTTACAATGGTTCTTGTGATTGACTTGTTATAAGTTACCTAATGAGAAAAAAAATCGAGAGATAATTATAGTCGTAGAGTATTCTGCCTCGGGTTACAAAGTAACTGTGTTTGAACGAGGACAGTTTGCTGCAGGGTTAACTTGAATAGACATGCACCGTCAATGTCAAGTACTTGTCAAAAAATGAAATTTGGCAAAACGTTCTTAGTACGGATTGTTTTTTTCCAGAAAATATATTGCTCAAGGTAAATCCTGCTTCGGGATACCAAGTATCTGTGTTTGAACGAACACAGGATGTTTAGAGAAAGAGTTATACGTGACTGATATAATTCAAAATTGGAACGTGTTGATGTTGTCAAACCTCAAGAAGAACAGTGCTAGTCTAGTCTAGTCAATAGTGACTTCTGAAAAGTCTTTCCGTATTACAAGATGGTACTGTCGCTACTGTATTGGAACCTCATCCTTGTTCCGGTTTTCTTTGGTCTTTTTCGTGGTGGAGCGTCTGGCTGCAGAAAGGTATCCAGCGTGGCGTTCTTTTGTGCCTTGTTTCTCAATTTGTTGGATTTTATTAAGCTGGACATCCTCACTTTCCTGGCGGCTCTGGGCTTTTTCACAAACCCGATTCTTGTTGTCTTTCTGGTCTCTTTGTCAGAAGACTTGACTGGTACCGTTGATGCTTTAGGACCTGGCTTTGACGTCTTGTTGTGTTCAGGTTGCTGAGGCTTACGTGGAGGTGCTGGTACAACAATCTCTGGTTGACTTGAGTTGTCGCTGTCTTCGTCAGATGCAATATGGTGTTTATGGATATTAGAAGATGATGGAACTAGTCTTGACGGCAGAGGAGTTGCACGGGACTTTGCTCTACTGCTGCTATCCTTGGTCTTCTTTCTCAGAGGACCTTTGCCCTTTCCAGAGTAAGGTGGAAGCTCTTCCTCGGATTGATATTGCATTAAAGGAACTTGAGGAGAGTCTTCACTCTCGTCACTCTCTGGTGTCGTGTGTCTGGGCTGTGATCTGTGAGGCTTTCGTTCCTGTTGCAAGCCAGATGTTCCAGGCGTGGAAAGCTGGTCATAGTGTTGCTGGTCCTGAAATCGTTTGACTCGTTGTGCTACGGTTGTATGCTTCACTTTCGCTGTGGATGTTTTGGATGAAACAGGTCTGGCGTGTCCTCCTCATGGTCGAACGTCCTCCAGCTGTTGCATGAGGTTGCGGGGTTTGGGTCTTCTCACCGAGAGAGGCAACGCTCTTAACATCAGCCAGTCTCGTAGAGACTGTATGTCGCCGTCTGTTTCAAACTCCACATGGGAGCCGTCTTCGCTACTGACTTGCTCCGCGTACAGATCAGGATTGCGGAACAGCACACGGGCAGGTTGTAGTTGAGTAGTGAGGGTGAGCATGGCTCCACATGTCTGGATCGAATTGGCCAATGCCGCATCAAAGTCATCATCGTCTTCTAAAGCAAAGGTTAAGAAATGTTTGACATCTTGTATTGCTGGTTGAGCAGTTCCACTTTGTTTGGCATTGAATTTTGCAAACGTACTCAGCATCGGCTGTAGTTTTGAGGTCAGAAGATTCGAGAAGCTTTCATCTAGAACCACTTCCGAGTACCCTTGCAGATACGGATAGAACTCATGTATAGTTTGTCCTAACATGCTTAACGCCATTTCTGGTCTGCAAAACCACTCGCAGTTCGCTGGTTCGAGTTTGGCAAGGAAGTTGTACTCATCGGTCGTGTCATCCGGAGCACTATATGGCTTGAGAAAGCGGTACGGGAACATCGAGTACTTTTGCGGTTTGCTTGGTGACTCAAAGTCACTATATGAGCTTTGACAGGGCGTATGCCCATACCCTTGGGGGGGACTTCTGACCGGTGAGACTTCCCGTCGTCGTTGAGATTCCCTCTGCCTCGGTTGGCTAGGAGGGATATCGCCGTAGAACTCGTGATAATCTCTATAATAGTCGTCAATGGACTGCTCAGGTTGTGCTCTCCTTAGTGGATAAGGTGTTCTTCGTGACATCTGAAACATATGGAAAAGATAGCACGCATGAGTCTCTGACATTACATAGTATAAGTATACCTATTGTTAATAAGTATTCCCTTGATACAAAGTTCAATAAAAGAACATGTTTCTAATATTAACGCAACCAGAGAACACTATGATTTTCCTAATAAGTCCAAGCTTTGTTGTAACAACGTATATTATGAAATCGGTACTACGGGATGCAATGCATCTGTGTTGTAACGTAGTACCGAGTATCAATGTGGTGACAAAAGACTGATATCAAATAGAGATATCCACAGGTTGAAAATGGTTAACATTTGGTGGTGTAACAAAAAAGAGATTATTCAGCTTCTTTACTCTAGTGATTGCGACATATCCAGAACCAGCGGGAACATAGTCACTGTCGAAGTATATGGCAACGGATGTTAAAGTTTGTCCTTGAGCCTTACATATTGTTAAAGCAAATGCAGGAACAAATGGGTAAATAACGAGTTTATCGTGTCGGTCGTCTACAACACAAATGGTTATCGGATAAACGTAAGCGTGTTTGCCATTTATTAGTGTAATTTCGATACAGTTGTTGCGAATAAATTGAACTGTTGCTCTTTGACCATTTACTAATCCTGTGGACTTGTTAATATTTCTAGTAAGAATGATCGGCATGCCTTTGTATATTCTACACCATGTTGGAACTTCTGTATCGATCAAAGAAGTACAAAGTGGTATCTGATCTTGAAAAAATTGTGTCATCATGAAATCGTTGACATGCTTAGAACCAAGTTTAGACACTGTGAGGAAGAGACAATTTTGTTGACTCTTGTAAAATTCTAACAGCTTGTCCTGTGATATCCTTCCGTCAGGACATAGTACACGGTCTTCAGTCAACTGTTCGAGAATGGCTGGTGTTGGTTTCCAATATCTGATATGGTCAACTAGAGAGGTCAGTTTTTGATCCTCCATTCGGTGTTGGGTTGTCAAAGTTATCTTAGTAGCAATTGTGCTCAAGTCTCTATGTGAATAGGCATTTTCTACTTGACGAGTAGTGCCATCGACGGTGTCTATTGGTTGTTGCTGACAAGGATCTCCTACAAGAACGACCACTGGGCGAACGTGAAGATGAGTGATAGTACAAAAGATGTGATTCGCTATCCTTAAAGGAATTTAGTCCAGAGTTGGGAGAAAGTCCATCTTGAAGAACGTAAAGAGGGATCATCGTAGTTAGCCAGAACTCGAGAACAGTTGCTGTAAAATTGCGCTTTTTGGTTTAACATAGACTGAAGTCTTCCTAAAGCTGCTAGTTGTTCATTTTGTAAATTGAAATTACAAAAATTGCTAGAAAGCGTTTGTTCAAAAAGATCAGGGTTCATTACTCGAAGATCCCATGCTCGAAGCATCTCTAATCGGCTGTCGATGAAATGCAACACGTTATCTATATACAGGTCCTTGTTACACTCAGCTTGTAACTGTGATCGCACTGCCTGTTTGTTGGACCATTGTTCTGGTAGCCTTCTGCAGCATGCTGCAAGGAAACGTAACTGGGTAGGCATCTGGTTATGATGAGGATGTAATAATTCTTGTAAATTTCGAAAGGGACTGTTAAAGACTAGGTCTTGAAAAAAGAACTCCTCATGATAGATACTATTGTATTGGACAGCTACAAGTGCTGTGGAATTGTGCTTTTTGGTACTATTAGATTGTAGGACATACGTCCTAGCCCATTGTAACAGGGTGATGTTATTGTCTTCCTGTGGATGATTCATGTATTCTAAAATGGTTCTATGTTCCTCAAAGTTGTGGTACTTCGGTGGAACTAGCTTTTTCGTCTGTCTGCTTGTCCATGCTAGCTTGATAGTTGACATCTGCAGTACCATCTCCGGAGCACAAGGACATATCGAACACAAGTGACGATAGGCTGCCATATACAGGAGAACATTTTTAGAGAACATTGGCTCTTGTAACTGTGAGTCGTTGGCTTTCGAAACATAACTAGTTACGTATCTGAGTATAAGACTTCTCTGATCAGTTGTCTGAATGCCCATGCGACATTTTAATGCGGACAGCAGCGAAGGGCAGTATCCACGAATATTACAAGAAAATGCATCTAAAGGATGATTGATTCTAAGAATGTATGAATTGCCCTCTTTAACAACACATGTAAGATGATTCCACAGTGGAAGAGAATTTTCAGTAGAGCTTTGTAGATCAGTGACTAAAAAAGCATCATCAGGATCTTCAAATGGAATGTCACCTCGAATCTCGGTACAGTCAGTGGAAGACCAGTCTAACCACAAGAGAACATGGACATGGCAAGTTCCACAGTTCTGGAATTCCAGCCTATAGAAATAGTTGCTAATGTTTGGGGTACACGTCGTATTAGTAGGTTTAAAAACATGGTGTCTCCAACGTGCACTGTTACCACCCGTTATGTATCCTCTCACAATTTGTTCAAGGACATGCGCGATGTGTAGAGTTTCAATAGCAGGGAGTTCAGTGGGCGAAAAACCGTGGAATCGTCTGGCGTTTGATAAAAAATCAGGAAATGGAAAAGTCCATTCAAATGGACTAATTGTCAGGAACGCCGAAGGGTACCCAAATTGTCTCACCGCATCTATAAGAGTCAGATGGTGCCATTTAAAATACTGTGGGCTAAAGCATTTGGAATCCAAAGCTCTGGATGGGGAACACTTTCGTGAGAGCCCAACAGAAACAGCAGATGATACAGTTTTGAAAATCCACAAATCGTAATGAAATTGTAGAAGATCGTACAGGACATTATAATCTAAGATCTCGGACTTCAGTTTAATGAGGAAGGATCGCGCATGTGATGCTTTAGTGGTCTTTTTGGAAATAACAGTCTCACACCAGCTCGTAAATGGGTAGAGACATGGCCATAAAGCACATTCGATACCTTGATTGTCTCTATAGTCATACATATTGAAGTCAATATGCTTCTGAAGATCGTAAGTCCTTTTTGTAACAAACTTCTTGTACGAAGACAATGGAGATGACATAAGATAATTATATGCCATTTGACATCGGTGACGTGACTCCTCATCCGGGATCGAATCGATCTTTGTTTGAACGGAATGAGACCACGAGCATCTAGACAGAGTAGTCTTTTTGCGATAACCATGTGGCAAGACAACATAGTCACCCTGATGAAGACGAAGTGGTCTCAGAACGTACATTTCAGATAGAGTGAGATGTCTAAGAGAACATGGGATATCCTTATATTGTGGCACAACGTATACACTACCTTCGCATACACAAGAAGAAACCGCAGTTTTTGGTATGCATTTCGAGAAGGAGTGTTCCATTTTGTTTGGATGTAAAAGTTTACAAGCTGAACAGTACGACCATGCACTATTCATGGACCAGTATTCCACTTCTTTAGGTTTCTTCTGTGGCCACAACGGACCTGATGTCGCTGAGTCCTGTATGTGGATAATTGGCTTTCAGAAAAGACTGTTTTTTTTGTGTGATCAAGTTTTTCCTGTTTGAAACTCTGTAGTACTTTGTAGTTGTCAAAAAGAATACGGTACCAGTGTCTCTTCGACCAAAATATTTTTACTTGACCAGATGTCCAAGGTTTTCTCTGACGTTTATTATTAACCATGGTTTATGAATGCACCAAGTGACAACTCAGAAGAGAAAGGAAAAACTTGTATAATATTGTAGGAGATGATAACTTTGCAAAAAAAGAAAAGTTCGAGAACAGAAGGCGGTACCTCGTAGTACCAGCGTATATGAAAGATTAAAAAATGGAGAAGGAAAAGGTAATATTTGACTGTGTGTCAAAGAATGTAATACAAAAATGTATACACTAGAAATATTATTTCACCAGATAATGTTGTGGAACTTACTGAGAAAATAGTATAACAGGGCTCGAAATTCCCTAATATCCCACACGCAAAATGCGAGTTAAAATTTCAATTTGCTGATACAAAATAAATAAACTCGAATTTTTGTGCGAGTTCGCTTTTCTCTTGCAATTTCTGAGAAATGCTTTTCTTACCAAGCAGATTGACATCTACTCTATGTTTATTTGTTTGTTTTCCTGGCTGAGAAGGAGATTTATGCACGAAGAAATAGCGAACACAAAAAATTACTCAGTTCGAACCCAAGCCAACTCTGGCAACCAGTCAGGTGACGGATCAAGGAACGCCTTGCTGTTTTTTGTCCCTCGTGGAAAGAAATGGCCGGCAAGAGCTCGATAACCAAGTATTTTTCAAAAAGTGATTAGCCACAAGCTAAGAAAAGCAAAGCAGAAGAAAAAAATGATGAGTCAGATACAAAGAAAACTAGAATGACTGCCTACCGAAGAACATGCGATAAATGGATGAAAGATTTCAACATCGATCTGCAGTTCACGAAAAAGTGGTGTGGGACATGCGTTGAATTTGCTGAAGATAAATCATCATCGGTAAATTATCACAAACATTGTCAGTTCTTGAAATTTATTGCATAATAATGAGTTGATTGTTTAAAATGTCAAGAATTACTGAATCTAAAACTGAATAACTTTGCATATATATGTTGAATATGTTCATATTATTTATTTTATAGAAATCAATAAACAACAAATATTAAAAGATATTGTAATTCAGCTTGTTGGTGTTCAGTTTTGCTTGTAGTTCTCAAATCCACAAGCAATTTTTAGCTTGTTACTTTAAAAAAATGAATTTCGAGCCCTGTATAACCAGTATTTGAAAAAACTGGTATAAGAAAAACACGATATACCAGTTGACAAACAGTAAAAGTATCTCTCGAACAACAAATCTGAATGATTGTAGCCAAAAAATGAAAAATTAAAGTTTATAAAAACAATGAGAAATACTTTTCACGATAATAGAATAAAAACTATATAGAAAAAAGGTTCAAAGAAAATGTGGTATAGTAGGTGAGGCTCAAGAAAAACCTTTATGATTACAGAAAACGCAATAGTATTCAAGTAGAAAATGAGGTACCACCTAGTACCTCCGTCCAAAAAAGAGTCTTTCTAAAAGAAGAAAGAAGAAAAAAGCGGTATGTCACTCGTAGAAGAACAAAAAATTTCGAAGTTTAAAAAGGATCTTCGAATTTGAAAGCAGTTTGTAAAGATTAGGCAAAGGAAAATATTATGTTACTGTTTACTACCTTTCAACAAGAATAGTAGTAATTGATTATTCAATGTTTTATGATAGAAAATGAAATCTTAATGTTTCCAAAAAGGTATGAATAGCACGATACTTCTCTTGTGCTATTCATACAAAATTTAAAAGTTTATAAAGCAACTTTGAAGTTTTAAATACGTTTTTTACAAGAATACCGTATTAATTTTGTGCTACAATTAAGTAGCAAACATACACAAACAAGTAAATTTCACAATAAAGGTATTATAATGTCAAAGTACACTTTTCACAATGAAATCGGGATCAAATATGAACGTCTGAGACGTTACAAAAAGGTAATAGTTGAAAACAAACGTAGCAGATGTGAAATATACTTACGATTATAGTACTCGTCCAAAGTGTCTTGAATAATGGAATTCTGAAAAACAGAGGAAATCTTAATAAACTAGCACTCATATGAACTAACATTTGAGATGGGAGCACAACATGAAAAGATATAACAACTTTCAGATGAATATACTGTAAAGCAACGGTTTTCTCGACGTTGTAAGTCAAAACGTAACAAAAGTTAAGTTTACGTAACTGCATAGCATTAAAGCCTATGCACTTTTCGATGATGTACATGGAATAGTGTTTCATATGAAAGATCTCAGCAAACTCTTAGCAGTTATAACCAAATTTACGGTGACAGTATCGATTTTTTCAGTCAAAACGTAACCGAACGTATCTCCACGTAAACGCGGAGGATTAAACCCCATGCACTTTTGAATGCAGTACATGGAATGCTATTTCAAACGAACCATTTGAAGAAAGCGTAACAAGTTATACTTGAAGTTATGGGAATATTGCCCCTTTTCTCAGTAAAAACGTAACGAAACGTAACTTTACGTAACTGGGGGGGATTAAACCCCATGCACTTTTCAGTGCTGTACATGGAATGGTCTTTCAGATTAAGGATTAGAGCAAATGCTGAGGAGTTATCATCAAATTTATGGTGACATTGCCGATTTTTTCACTCAAAACGTAACGAAACGTATCTTCACGTAAACGCGGAGGATTAAACCCCATACACTTTTGAATGCAGTACATGGAATGCTATTTCAAACGAACCATTTGAAGAAAGCGTAATAAGTTATACTTGAAGTTATGGGAATATTGCCCATTTTCTCAGTAAAAACGTAACGAAATGTAACTTTACGTAACTGGGGGGATTAAACCCCATGCACTTTTCAGTGCTGTACATGGAATGGTCCTTCAGATTAAGGATTAGAGCAAATGCTGAGGAGTTATCATCAAATTTATGGTGACATTGCCGATTTTTTCACTCAAAACGTAACGAAACGTATCTTCACGTAAACGCGGAGGATTAAACCGCATGCACTTTTGGATGCAGTACATGGAATGGTGTTTCAAACGCAACATTTGAAGAAAGCGTGACAAGTTATACTGGAACTTATGCGAATATTGCCGATTTTCTCAGTAAAAACGTAACAAAACGTAACTTGGGGGGATTAAACCCCATGCACTTTTCAGTGCTGTACATGGAATGGTCTTTCAGATTAACGATTAGACCAAACCCTGAGGACTTATCATCGAATTTGAGGACAAATATGTTACTTTGTGTGTCAAAACGTAATAAAACGTAATTTTACATAACCGTCAGGGATTAAACCCCATGTACTTTTTCATCATGTAGGTTGAATGGTCTTTCAAATGAATCATACGAAAATCGTTAAAAAACAGTTATTACATACAAGAAAAGAAAATTTGGGCAGCGCTCCCGCGGTAGAAAACACAAAGGAAGTACTGAAAAGTACTGTTGATGAGCAAAAATGTACACATAATACACATGAAACAATATTCCTTGAACAGCGTAGGGCCAAAAGTACACTTTCCATATATGTCACCATAGCAAAATTTCAAAAAATACAAAGTTTTCAGACACAAAATGAAAATTTTGACAGCGCTCCCGCGGTTAAAACGATATTTATAGTACTGACAAGTACTGTAGAGGAACATCAATGCATAGATAGTAAACATTAAAGAATATCATGTACATGTACAAGATCAAAAAGTACACTACGGGTATAGGTCCCCATACTAAAAGCACAAAGTAAACAATCAAGCCCACAAAAATTGCAAAATAGTGAGATGAATAACATTTGAACAAGTATAACTCTTTCTGGAAATAATGATACTTACTCTGAACAAGTAGAATGTACTCTAGTAAGTTTAGGTAGGGCTGACAGATGAAAAAGCTTCACTTTCGTCGGTAACAACGTGATGAAATCTCTGAAAAAACAGACAAAAATGTGAAAAACATGTAAAAGAATGTTTTGTAAACACAGAAACGTATGAATAATACTTGAAGACTATCAAAAAGCGGTAAAAAGTGACAAAGAAGGCCACACGAACCTTTCACTAACGCTGTCTGGTTCAAACTGACGCTTTCTACCGCCAAAAACCGTAAACAACCTGTATAACCAATGAGAACACAGTACAGAATGGGGGAAGTAAAATTGTCCAATAACGTAAAAACCGTGTGATCCGATGAAGTACATGTGTTTCTTTATAGATGGAAAAAAAATTATATCTTCGTGAATATCCATCCGATATATGAAAATAATATACCGTTGTGTTTGTCTTGACAAGAGCTTTAGAATGACGTAAAGACATGACGTATTTCTCCACGTCATCATGACTTATGACGCAAGAAAACAAGTGCAAAACTGTAATTCCAAACTGAAATAACAGCAAAAACGTTAATATAAAATACCGTAACAACTTTTACACGTAGTAACAGTTATCACATGATAGATTTCATCCGTCTTAACAATCGCAATAAGAAATAAAGAGAACCTGAGTGATATCTAGCTTCAAAAATGTGCATCAACGGTAAAAAAGAAACACGCATAAATATGAATATAATGAGTTGTGTTTCTTCAAAGATATAAAACGTTATACTGTGTCTTTGGAATACAAAGTACCACGACAAACAATGTCATTTTCTTTCTTTTGACAAGGAGACTCGAAAAATATCAAGATCTTTAGTACACATTCATAATTATGGAAATTATAACATAAAAAGGACAAAAGTCCAAAGTGTACATAGGTGAGCTTAATTGATCCTAAATTTCGTCAAAAGAGAACAAACGCGTATATCTTAATCGATATTTGCATCATAAGTTCACATGACCTATCGTTGTCCTCGTCTCGTTGTGCTCTACGTTATGATGACACTCAAATTCACATCGAAGCAAACGACAATGTGTAATTATGTAACAAAAGAATCAAAAATTGATCCTTCAATTAGAATTAAAGTGAAAATAACGTATTTCTGATGTCCAAAACCGAAAGACCTCATTCTCATGACTGAGTTTGGATGATTAAGGCGACACGAATCGTAACTGAATGGATTTTATTGAATAGCCAAGATATACAAAGCATCTTGACCAAAAGATTGGAGACATAGACACTTTTTATATTCAAAAAAACTGAATTTTCGGTATTCTTGGCGAAATTACGCAATATTTCGTAATATCTCGGAAAACCATTTCGATACTCGCGACCAACTTTTCATGCTGAACAAGGAAGGTTGTATCAGATTTTATTATTATTATTATATTTATTATTATCTATTGCTTTTCACAGTCATACAGGGAATGATTGGACAGACAGACACTTTTTGGGTATGGCAAAACCCATTTTTGGGCATTTTGGGTAAAATTGCGGCATATATGGTAGTGTACCGCCCAAGACTCCTGATGCTCATGGGCAACTTTCGATGCTGAAGACAGCAGGAAGTGTCACATTACGAATTTCACTGAATCGCCAGGCCGTAGAACAGCTTTTCAGCAAAACATTGGACAGACAGATACTTTTTGTCTATGAAAACCGGTTTTGCAGGCTATTAATGGCCATTCTAGTCTATGGTATAACCCTCCACCACCCTCCTCGCCACCATAAGCAGTCCGCATAGCCTCACGATGACCGTGCTAGTCAATGTGTGTTGCTTTTCACAGCGCCTCAGGGAAATATTGGACAGACGGACACTTTTTGTATAGGAAAAAAGCCATTTTTCGGCATTTTTGGCCAAATTACGCAATATTTCGTAATATTTCGCAAAACCATTTCGATACTCGCGACCAACTTTTCATGCTGAACAAGGAAGGTTGTATCAGATTTTAGATCGGAGCAAACGCGTATAAGTTACAACAGAAAACACACTAACCGTAAAGGAACTAATAGGACTGGAAATGCAAAAGCACGTGTTGGGACCAAATAGGTCGAGAAAACTATAGTTTAAGATACTGGTTGTCACAGGATAGTATGAAACATCGATCAGGGTCTTATCCGGAATCTGACATTGCCATTCCAGTAAACATCTATTGCTTTTCACAGTCATTGAGGGAATGATTGGACAGACAGACACTTTTTGGGTATGGCAAAACCCATTTTTGGGCACTTTGGGCAAAATTGCGGCATATATGGTAGTGTACCGCCCAAGACTCCTGATGCTCATGGGCAACTTTCGATGCTGAAGACAGCAGGAAGTGTCACATTACGGATTTCACTGAATCGCCAGGGCGTAGAACACCTTTTGAGCAAAACATTGGACAGACAGACACTTTTTCTCTATGAAAACAAATATTAAGTCGATAAGAACGGTTTTTACATTCTAATTAGAAAAGCTAAATGAACATTGTATCAGATATTAAGCTGATAAGACAAATATCGCGCTACTTCGTAGGGTAACACTACATAAACAATGTAGAGATAAAATCGTTTCACAGTGGATCTGTGGTTGAATTGAGCATTGTATCAGATATCAAGCTGATAAGATAGCTTCTTTTCTCGATATTCCAAGTTAGACAAGGCGCAAAACTGGAAAAGTCGATCGCAAAAAGTGCAGAAGGCATTTTGGGATAGAGACTGGTAACATAACTATTCTAAACCAATTTTTCATGCTGAATGCGAATATGACTGTTACCAAGACGTATTCTGCAATCTTATAGTGTAAATGACGTACTTTGTGAATTGCTACAGTCATTTCATACTAACGGCTTTTTCATGTAATTCCAAAAGTTCCCAAACTTAAAAACAATTACCATGGCTGGAAAGAGCATATCAAAATCAGTAAAACTGTGAAGTTTGAAGGATATCAGTTGAAAAGTCAAGGAGATATGAATTTTCAAAAATCGAAATTTGTTTGTATCTCTTGCATAACTGTAAGTGTTTTCATACAAAATTTGGTTTTTTGAAAATTCGTATCTCCTTCACTTTTCAACTGATATCCTTCAAACTTCACAGTTTTACTGATTTTGATGTGCTATTTCCAGCCATGGTAATTGTTTTTAAGTTTGGGAACTTTTGGAATTACATGAAAAAGCTGTTAGTATGAAATGACTGTAGCAATTCACAAAATACATCATTTACACTATAAGATTGCAGAATACGTCTTGGTAACAGTCATATTCGCATTCAGCATGAAAAGTCGGTTTAGAATAGTTATGTTACCACCCTCTACCCCAAAATGCCTCCAGGTATCTGATTTTTCAAAAATGCGCCTTGTCTAAGTGCTCATTTGAGCATCGTATCAGATATTAAGCTGATAACAACAGATATTACAAAGATTAAAATACATAAGCAGTGTAACGAAAGTTAACTTTATAAGAAGTTTTTATAAACATTTTGAAATTCTGATGAGCATTGTATCAGATATTAAGCTGATAAAAAGATATTACAAGTTAAATGAACTGACCATTGTATCAGATATTAAGCTGATAAGAATAGTTTCTCTATCGATATTCCAATGCTCATTTGAGCATCTTATCAGATATTAAACTGATAAGAACAGATATTACAAAGATTAAAATACATAAGCAGCGTAACGAAAATTAACTTCATATGAAGGTTTCAATCATATTGAAATTCTAATGAGCATTGATCAGATATTAAGCTCAAAAGACAAATATCGCGCTACTTCATAAAGTAACACTACATAAACAGTGTAGTGCTAAAATCGTTTACAGTGGACCTGTGAAGTGCTGAACTGACCATTGTATCAGATATTAAGCTGATAAGATCTCTATCGATGTTCCAAGTGCTCATTTGAGCAACGTATCAGATATTAAACTGATAAGAACAGATAATACAAAGAAAGTGTCTGTCTGTCCAATCTTTTGCTGAATGGCTGTGAAAAGCAATAGATATTTACTGGGAGGGCAATGTCAGGTTGCGGACAAGGCCCTCGTCGATGTTTCATACTGTCCCGTGACAACCAGTATCTTAAAGTATACTTTTGTCGACGTATTTCGTCCCAACACGTGCTTTTGCACTTCCAGTGCTGTTAATGCCTTCAGACTTACTGTGTTTTCTCTTGTAACTTTTGCGCGTTTGCTCGGATCTGGAATCTGAGAGCATCCTTCATGTTCAGCATCGAAAGTTGGACTTCCAGTGTCTAGATTGAAAGAATGGTATAACCTCCAGCTCTCTGATCACCAACAACGCTTCAGACAAGGACACAGCACTGCTGATAGTATCTACATCATAAAGAGAGTATAGCAAATCTCGGATCGAATACAATTACCAATATTTGTACTGTTTGTCGATCTTAGCTCGGCATTTGATCATGTTGTCAGAAAATGATTATTTCAATCTATTGATATGAGCTTCCCAGATGATACAAACACGACCTGCATACAGATCATTGAAGCCATATATGAACATACAACAACAGCTCTATCTGAAACACCCAGATGATAAATTTATATCCACTTCGGAGTGAGACAAGGTGGTGTCCAGAAAGTCCATTCCTTTTAACTTGATGATGGACTTTGTGATGCGAATCTACATTGATGAGTGTAGAAAAGCAAACCTGAAGTTGTTGAATTTAAATACAGAGTGAGATCAACTGCTTCTGCCAGGGAATCAAGAGGTCAAAACATACATGGGAACGAATAAAAATAGCTGGGTTGGATATGTTGATGACATAGCATTATTTGCCCCAAGTAAGGACACTCTACAAGCAGCCATTAATCTACTCAACAAACTCTAGATCCATTTAACCTAACGATCAATGTAAAAAAGACCAAATCTATGATATTTAACTATAAATATCTCCTGAGCACAGATCCTTACCCAACCTTTATTGTCAAGCTAATGTAGATATCATGAATGTAGAGATCTTCAGGTACTTGAGAATGTGACATTAGATATGATGAACCAACAACAGGTAATGCAGAAATCACTCTTCGTATGAACCTTGCAGAAGCTAAATTCCAAGAACTAAAATCAAAGCTTCTGAACTTGAACATCAGCCTGCCAATACGTATGCTATTTCTAAATGCATTTGTAAGAAGCCGTCTTACATACACGGCACAAACCTGGAATCTAAACATCACCCAAGCAAGCAAAGTTAATAGCTGTTATTATCGGTATGCTACGGAGAATGATCAAGAATGGATTCGCTAGAAAAGATGGAAAAGAACACAAAACAGCTGATGATGACGACCAAGACAGTGAATTTCGATATCAATATACAAACATTGACATACTACGCATCTGTAAAACAACATCGATAACAGAGTATATAGCAACACTGCAAGCAAGATACTTAGCTCATATCGCTAGACGATCTAATATGGATAAATCAAAACAACTTCTATTTAATGATGATAAATATACAAAAACAATAAGACCATATAAAAATCTTGAACAGAAAGTATTGAAAGAACAGAAAATCACGGCCGACAAATTCTACAAATTAGCACTAAATGGGACCATATAGATAAGATCATGTCAATGATCGCCCAAAGTCTACCAGTGCAGACATGGGTTAAACAATTATATATATATAGTGCTGTTAATGCCTTCAGACAAGTTTACTGTGTTTTCTCTTGTAACTTTTGCGCGTTTGCTCAGATCTGGAATCTGAGAGCACCCTTCATGTTCAGCATCGAAAGTTGGTCGCGAGTATCGAAACGGTTTTGCGAAATATTGCGAAATATTGCGTAATTTCTCCAAAAATGCCCAAAAATGGTTTTTTTCATACCCAAAAAGTGTCTGTCTGTCCAATTTTTTGCTGAATGGCTGTGAAAAGCAATAGATGTTTTCTGGGAGGGCAATGTCAGGTTGCGGACAAGGCCCTGGTCGATGTTTCATACTGTCCCGTGACAACCAGTATCTTAAAGTATACTTTTGTCGACGTATTTCGTCCCAACACGTGCTTTTGCACTTCCAGTGCTGTTAATGCCTTCAGACTTACTGTGTTTTCTCTTGTAACTTTTGCGCATTTGCTCGGATCTGGAATCTGAGAGCACCCTTCATGTTCAGCATCGAAAGTTGGTCGTGAGTATCGAAACGGTTTTGCGAAATATTGCGTAATTTCTCCGAAAATGCCCAAAAATGGTTTTTTTCATACCCAAAAAGTGTCTGTCTGTCCAATTTTTTGATCAAATTTGGCATCGTACCAATCTCTTGTGGAAACTTTGACTCCCACCAGTATTTTTGAAAAGGGTGGTTCACGAGGGTGGGTAAAGTAACACTACATAAACAGTGTAGTGCTAAAATCGTTTACAGTGGACCTGTGAAGTGCTGAACTGACCATTGTATCAGATATTAAGCTGATAAGAACAGTTCTCTATCGATGTTCCAAGTGCTCATTTGAGCAACGTATCAGATATTCAACTGATAAGAACAGATAATACAAAGATGAAAATACATTGGCAGTGTAACGAAAGTTAACTTTATAAAAAGTTTCATAATCATTTTGAAATTCTGATTAGCATTGTATCACATATTAAGCTGATAAGAACAGATAAGGCAAGATTTGTATCAGATATTAAGCTGATAAGAACAGTTTATTCTTTCATTCTTAAGTGCTCATTTGAGCATTGTATCAGATATTAAGCTGATAAAAACAGATATTACAAAGATTAAAATAAATAAGCAGCGTAACGAAAATTAACTTCATATGAAGGTTTCAATCAAAGAAATTCTAATGAGCATTGATCAGATATTAAGCTGATAAGACAAATATCGCTCTACTTCATAAAGTAACATTACATAAACAGTGAAGTGCTAAATTCGTTTACAGTGGATCTGTGAAGTTGTCAATTGAGCATTGTATCAGATCTTAAGCTGATAAGAACAGTTTCTATTTTCGATATTCCAAGTGGTAATTTGAGCATCGTATCAGATATTGGCCTATCGATCCTCTTAGTCTTTAAGAGTTTTAAGCTAGGATGTGTCAGAAAAGTTACCACAGGGATAACTGGCTTGTGGCAGCCAAGCGTTCATAGCGACGTTGCTTTTTGATCCTTCGATGTCGGCTCTTCCTATCATTGCGAAGCAGAATTCGCCAAGTGTTGGATTGTTCACCCACCAATAGGGAACGTGAGCTGGGTTTAGACCGTCGTGAGACAGGTTAGTTTTACCCTACTGATGAAGTGTTGTTGCAATAGTAATTCTGCTCAGTACGAGAGGAACCGCAGATTCAGACAATTGGCATTTGCACTTGGCTGAAAAGCCAATGGTGCGAAGCTACCATCTGTTGGATTATGACTGAACGCCTCTAAGTCAGAATCCGTGCTAGAACGCAACGATAATTACCTCCAGACAATCTTAGGCGAACGAGGATAGAGGCCGGGCTCGCCTGGCCTCCTGCGTCTCAACGTGCCAAGACGGGCAACAGCCGTCAAGGCACTACAAGATATCAAAGTTTAAAATTTCTGGAGATAAATCCTTTGCAGACGACTTAGATAAAGAACGGGGTATTGTAAGTTGTAGAGTAACCTTGTTGTTACGATCTTCTGAGATTAAGCCCTTGTTCTACGATTTATCCAGTAACCAAGATACGCGTTCCTAGCGGTGGGAGCTGGAGTTGCATCCTACCTTCGCTTGGCCCTCCTTGACTTGGTATAATGCCAACGGGAGGCCGGCGTCGAGACAAGGCCGCCAATCTCACGTTCTACCGCACGCTAGCAACCTTAAGAAGAGACAAGTCTTAACCATGTCACGCACAAAGTCTTGCTCGTCAACCCTACTCTAACAGAAGACTCTTCCTAATCTCTATCCTTCCACAGGTGGAGCTTGACCGCCAAGCCCCACCTTAACCTTTACTGCTAACCTACCTTTACTGCTAACCTTCACCTAAAATTTTTCTAAGTGCCACTCCTGAAATTTCTTCCAAGTCCAACTCCTGAAATTTTTCTAAGTGCCACTCTGAAATTTTTCTAAGTGCCAACCTGAAATTTTCTCTAAGTCCAATTCCTGAAAATTTTCTAAGTGACACTCTGAAATTTTTCTAAGTGCCAAGCTGAAATTTTTCTAAGTCCAACTCCAAAAATTTTTTCCTCAGGGAACCGATTGTTTATACGTTTCAGAACACGTAGATCATTTTTTAATTAGAGACTTTGTGCACTTTTTCTGAGAAAAAAATTTTTTTCGAAATTTTTCTAAGTGCCAACCCGAAATTTTTCAAAATTTTTCATAAGCATGCCAATCCATATAACTCGATTATAAGGAAAAGATTTCATGAAAAATTAAAAAAGTTTTAAAAGTTTACTTAAGTTAAAGAAACGTAGTTTTCATGCTACAAAATTAAAAGAACTAGAGAACAATTCTAAAACAACTGATTTTTGGAAAACCTTAAATTCGTGCAGTGATGAAATTACTGAGAATACCATTCCTCCAATAACCGAGCAACAATGGATCGATCATTTTACTGCTTTACATTCAAAGAAACAACCAACTGAAGAACAACGGTCGCTTGAACATAAACTTCAACAAATAGAGTCTAGCTATACTCAATTAAATACTTTTCTTAACGGTGAAATATCTAAAAAAGAAATCATAGCATGCTCAAAACTATTAAAGAACAGAAAAGCAGCCTCATCTGATAGAATACGAAACGAAATGATAAAACACAGTATTGATGTAATGTGCCCGATCTATTCCAAACTTTTCAATCTTATACTGAAATCAGGAACCTTCCCAGACACCTGGTGTGAGAGCTCATTAACACCAATTTTCAAGAGTGGCAATCGGTCAGACGCAAGTAACTACAGAGGAATTTGTGTTTCAAGTTGTTTAGGAAAATTTTTTACTGTAATTTTAAATCAGAGGTTACTAAAATTCATTCAGAAAAACAGCTTGTTACACAACTCTCAAATAGGTTTTCTACCAAACTATAGAACAACTGATCACATCTTCACCTTACGTTGTATCATTGATCGATATGTTACTAACATAAGTAGAGGAAAAGTTTATGCATGCTTTATTGACTTTAAGAAAGCCTTTGACTCCATTTGGCATGAAGGCTTATTATTAACGTTACTTCAAAACAATATAAATGGTCAATTTTACCATCTTATAAAAAACCTATACTCAAAATCAACATGTTTCGTTAAAATAGGTTCTCAACGTACAAAGAGTTTCCGATATATGCGTGGTGTCCGTCAAGGCTGTATTTTAAGTCCTCTCTTATTTAATTTATATTTAAATGAACTGTCTTCTCTTCTTGACCAAACTTTACGAACAGATCCAATTATCCTACCAAATGGAAAAAGACACATCTCTTTTATATGCAGATGATCTTGTACTCTTGTCAAAATCAAAGGAAGGATTACAAAATTGTATTAACTCTGTGATAAATTTTTGTACAAAATGGCAAATGACTATAAATGAAAAGAAGTCAAAAGTGATGGCATTTAGTAAGAAAAAACTAAAAAAAGCACCACAATTGATGCTCGACAATAATGAACTTGAAATCGTACAAAGTTACACTTATCTAGGTGTAAAAATGAGTTCAACTGGAAATTTCTCCAATCACCTATCACAATCAAGAGAAAAGGCCTTGCACGCTTTTTACAAAGTAACTCGAACAATAGATTTTAGAAAGCTCAAACCAGAACAAGCTAATAAACTTTTTAATATCCCCTATACTTATGTACGCTTCTGAGGTATGGGGAGTTTATCAAATACGTAATTTTGAAAAATGGGATAAAACTCCCATCGAAAAAGTCCACCTTCGGTTTTGCAAGTATTTTTTGGGTGTCAACAACAAAGCATCCAATAAAGCTTGTAGAGCAGAACTAGGTAATTTCCCCTTAAAATTATTCATCGAGAAATTGATATTGAAATATTATAATCATATTATCAGCTTGCCCGAACACTCAATAACTAAACAAGCCTTACTTATGTCCAAGTTTCTGTATGATAAGCAAAAACCTTGTTATCTAACGAATCTACATACAATTTTAAATAACTATGGTCTGAACCATCAAATCTATTTACTAAGTCCCTTGCCAAAAACAAGTATCGAAAAATATTACAGCACTATGAAAACTACGTATACTCACTTATGGAAGAATGAGATAGACAAATCAAAGAAATTAGAATTTTATAAATCATTTGATAGCAAATATGAAGAACAAAAATATTTACAACTTCTCTCGAATTTTGAGCATAGAAAGCATCTTACTAAACTTAGAATTAGTAATCACCAGTTAGCTATTGAAACAGGGCGTTATTCGAGACAAAAGATACAAGCTGATCAAAGATTTTGTATCTTTTGTCACAATAACGAAATTGAATCAGAAGAGCATTTTCGTTATAAATGTGCAATCTATAATGATTGCCTGCCTGCCTGCCTGCCTGCCTGCCTGCCTGCCTGCCTGCAGGATTTACTTCGTTTTCCTCTTGATTGTTGGAGTATTCTCAGCTTCGCTTCCACCTGAGCTTGAAAAAAGTTTACCCAGAAATCGGTTCTTTTTTACGCTCACTTGTTTCTTGAGCTCTTGAGACCCGTTTTGCTCCTCGTCCATTGGTGAAAGAGGGGTGGCTGGAGGACGTTTTTTCGTTGAACAAGATGAACTCGCCGATCTTACTGATGGTGAGTATTTCTTACAATAAATCGCTTAAATCGAATTTCTGTTAGCTCAAAAGGAATTTGTATCAGTTTGTATTGCAAACTGAGGCTAGAATTAGAAATATGTCCCTAAAATCACTCTAGATCTTCCGATTTTATTTTTTCAAGCTGCTATCCTTCCTAAGGTCTCATCAGGCATGCTATTTGTCTTTAGATTGTTCCACAAATCTAAGCAATCGGCGCTTGTTTCTAACGGAAAAATCGTCTGATATCTCAAATTATTTTATCTAATTCGCCAAAAAATAATTACCCAGTGGCGGATTTAGGGGGGGTTCATTGGGTGCACGGGCACCCCCCTTTTCCCTTAAAAAACATCGGCCGATGCCTTAGGCTCTTGAAGGTTGTAAGCTCAATGGCGCAACCCTATAAAAAACGGCGGTTCCCTATAAGACTATAAAATGCTAATAGATCTTACACTGTTTCTCCTTTAATGGTTTTGCGGTGCCTCAATTTTCGCATTTATCCTAATCACAATAATAATCTTCACTTCATTGCCATAAATACACCCACATGTCCACCCTAGCCGAACGACGGAGGAAAATGTGAACACAACTGGTGCCCAGTTTCTACTCGGTAACAACCTGCAAGAAGAGTCAGAATTCATTTATTTGCAGTATGTCCTGCCAAAAGATTACAGATCTCATACAATGGTTTATGTTATTTACGTTTGTTTACTACAAAAGAAGGCATTCGTAATGATATAGCACATTTTCGGTATCTCTCAGCTCTCTTTCCTGTATGCCAACAAGACAGTGGATTACATTTTGAGTTCACCAATGAAAACTCAATTTATATGAGCTGGAAATTTGGAAATTCTTATAAACTGGAAATTCGCTAATTCGCTATTCTTAATCAAACAGATCAACATCCTAAGATCAACATAGGCAAATCGAGTGGGCCAGTTTCTGTCGTTTATGCTGCGCGTTTATATTTTGTGATTTCTCTCACAGTTATGATCATTTATATTAAGCAGAGTCTTTCACATCTTGATAAGTAAATGTGTGTAGAATTAATAAATCAATCATCTTTTAATTTTGGTGTAGTTGTATCTTGTTTGTTCGCTACAAAGATTATATCAAGTGGAGATTGTGATAATACTAGATAAATTTAAAAACAAAACTATTATCCAAATCCTTACAAAAAGTATCATCGTACAAATACCCCTGCAGATACTGTAGAAGAGTATTATAAGCAGAACGTTGCCATACCACTAATTGACCATCTTGTGACTGAATTAGATTCGCGTTTTTCTGGACAGGCCCAAAAAGCCACTGAAATTTTGAAGCTTATTCCATCAACAATGACCATTAACGATGTGAACTGCATCAAAGACAGCTGCATTGAGATGTACAAGGAGGACTTGCCTCCTCCGGAGGGCTTAGAAGCTGAGCTCCATATGTGGTGCAGGAAATGGCAAGACACACCAGCGAAAGACTGTCCAGAGACTGCTGCAACCACACTGAACCAGATCGACAGTACGTTTTTCCTAAACCTCAACAGTCTGATGTGAGTGTTTTGCACCTTACCTGTAACATCGTGTGAATACGAACGGACAATTAGTGGGCTGAGGCATTTGAAGAGCTACCTCTGTACTACTATGTCTGAGACAAGAATGAATGGGGCTGCTGATGGCACATATCCATTATAATATGAAGTTAAACACAGATGAAATCATTGATAATTTTGCACGTCGCCATCCACGTCGAATGCAACTTGCTGATATTTTATCTTAAATAGTAAGTATTGAAAAAAGGCACCCGTATTCATTTTCACTGTACTGATATTCTCTAAGCTCTACCTTGCAAAGTTATTGTTCTCCTGTAAAATTACTAATGACATTGAGAATGAATAATGTTGAGATGCCAATGTTAGCCGGCGCATAAAAAAACTTAATTTGCGAATAACTAATTCGTGATAGGACAACATTGATAATGATCCTGCCGAAAGGGTTCATACAAAATTTTGTAAAATGTTACTTGGAGTGAACAAAAGAGTGTCAAATAATGCTTGCAGATCTGAACTCGGATTAATTCCTTTGAGAGTCGACGCAAAACTGAGAGTAGTAAAATGCTGGATTAACTTCGTGATCTCTGACAAAACAAAACTATCTCACTTAACTATACAGGACTGCAACCATGCTAACACCCCATGTAGCTGGAGTAGAAAAGCAAAACTTATTTTGGATAAATTGGGTTACAGTTTTGTATGGAATCAAAAGTTTGACAAAACAAAAGGGAAAATAATAGTTAAGCAAATAAAGCAAAGACTAGAGGATATTGAAATACAAGTTTGGTTTGAAGAAATCCACAACGATATGGGTAGGAAAGACTCCCAAAAAAATAAACTTAGAACTTATAGAACCTTTAAAATAATCTATAAGCAAGAAAATTACCTTAAAGGGGTCAGCAATATCAAGCATAGAATAGCACTAACTAAACTAAGAATTAGTAAGCACTGCTTACAAATTGAAAGGGGGAGACATTCACGTCCTTATATCAAAGCAGAAGAAAGAATATGTCCTATATGTGAACAAGGAGTTGAAGATGAAAAACACTTTCTTCTAAAATGTCCCCCCCTATTCAACCAAAAGAAAAGAACTAATGAATAAGATAAATAAAATCACAAACAAAAAACTTGAATTCTTAAGCGATGAAGAACAATTCCAAGTTTTAATTAATCCAAATGAAAAAATACAAAAAATGATCGCAAAATATATTTATGAATGTTTTGAAGAAAGAAAAGGAATATTAGCACAAACAAACGGATAACATTGTTATGAGACATGAAATACAAGTAATATTATCCTGCTAGCAGAGCCTTCTTTAAAGACTCTGCTCGCAGGATAAAGCAAAGTAAAGAAATTATAGTTTAGATTATATATTGTTCTGTTATTTAATGAATTCTTTTATTAGCATATATCTGATTTACTTGTAAGGGTAAAAAGAGCTAATAAAAATGTCTGTCTGTCTGTCTGTCTGTGTATTGTTTATCTATTTTCCAACACAACACTAGTGTCCATATTGTAATGTGTTAACGTACCCCTCCCTAGAGGGGACGATTTGTAATCACCTCGTGGTCGGTTCGCGAGTCATGTTGTAGTTGTTAGAAGGTATATGTCCGAATAAAGATAAGTTAAAGACCCAAAAAGTAGTACGTTACACTGGTGGCAGCGACACAAAATGTCTTTTATGGAACTAACGCCTGTGAGATCAAGACCTGAGTCAAGGAACCCGTTCGACAGCGGAATTAAAAGCGAAAGTGACGGTCAGACGACCACTAAAGAATTTTCACACAACGTAAACATGATGGAATCGACGCCAATACAATCAAAAAATCCATTCTCCAGAGATTTAACAGATTTCTTTCAAATGGAAACGACAACAAATCCATTCAAAAAAGATCTAACAGATGTCTTTCAAATGCAAACAACAAATCCAAGGAATCCCTTCAAAACTGAGAATCAAACAAGTGAGTCGATCGGCGCGAAGCGACCCAAACAAATCAAGAAACCAATCAAACTACCCGATGATTATAATGGAAGTACTTCACTGAGAGATTACCTGAGACACTTCGATCGTTGTGCAGTCGTCAACGAGTGGAATACAGAAGAATCAGCGTTGTTTCTTTCGGCGGCGCTTCGAGGAGAAGCACAGAAAATTTTGCATGGCATGTCCGATGATGATTGCAGAAACTATCAAAAACTCGTCGCCCGATTGGAAGCTCGCTATGGTGTTGAGACCCAGAAAGAACTGCATCAAGCTCGATTAACAAACAGGAGACAAAAGGACGGTGAAAGTTTGAAAAGTTTAGCTGCAGATGTAAGAGATATGTGCAATCTCGCTTACCAAGACCTCCCCCCTGAGGCACAAGAACGCTTCTGTGTACAACATTTCGTGGATGCTATAAATGACAGGGACGATCGAATGAAGTTGAGACGAGACAAACCAAGTAACCTAGACGTCGCACTCGCATCTGCCTGCGAGTTAGAGGCATTTCGACAATTGGACAACAGCCTAAAATGCCGAGAACCAGCGATGATTCGATCAGGGAAAACCATGTTTTCCGAAATAAACGAGATGGCGGCGCCACAGGAAGCCCAGCAACATTGGAACCAGAATTTAGATGAACTCCAGTCTTCACAAGGAACCCCAAAAGAGTTGAATTCAAATGAGTTTATACCAACACAACTGTCAAAAAAGCTGGATGAATTGAAAGCAACACAGGAAGCCCAACAACAGCTGTCTAAAAGGTTGGAAGAATTAAGGCTAGCACAGGAAGCCCAATTCAACTGTATTCAACAATTATCACAACAGATGCAGAAATGGTTCAAACCAGATGATGTGAATCAAGGAAAGAAGCCAGAACAACAACCTACAAGAAACCAACAACCAGAGTGCTGGTTTTGCAAGAAAAAGGGCCATCTGAGACGAGATTGCACTCTATGGAAACAGGAAAACGACAAGAGGGTGCTTCCGAATGCCCTGGGGAGTACCTAGACGTCCAGGATAAAGGGCAACAAGAAAACATTGACACTGAACTTACCCAACATGATACAGTACGAGTATCGTCACGTGGTCTTTGTGGTTTATACGTTAAAGGATTTGTGAACAATGTTTGTGTGAACTGGCTGGTGGACACTGGAGCAGCCAGATCTATTGTTTCAAAGAGAATAACAGAAACTTTTGTTGAAAATTTTTTTAGAAATTATGATGAACCTTGCCATCACATTTTTCTTGCTGATGGTAGAAAGATTGAAACATGTGGTTCAGGATTTATAACCCTTGTAATTGGTCAACAAGTCTTGCAAGCAAAGGTGCTCGTTGCAGATATTTCTGATGAAGCTATTCTAGGAATGGACATTCTAATACAGGCAAACGCTGTGGTAGACATTGTTCAAGGAACAGTAACACTTAATGGTGAATCTATTGACTGTGTTGATCAAGAAAATCAGCCATTGAGCTGTCGTTGTGTGATTCGTCGTTCAACCATTATTGCACCAAGTTCAGAAGTAATAGTCTATGGAGATTTAATACAGAGAAGAAAAGATAAGGTCACAACATCGTCTGACATACGCATCATAGAACCGTTGAACAACTCCCGTTTATCAAGCAAAGGCCTTTTTGTTGCACGAACACTGGTACACGTTGATAATACTGTTCCTATACGCATAGTCAATTTAAGTGAAGAACCTCAAACAGTTGGAGCCAACACCACCATTGCCTTAGCAAAACCAGTTGATTCTGTCCAAGATTTTGAATTGCCGGATGTTTGCGAGGAAGTTCAAGAGGAGAGCAACCGTGACAAAGCTGAACTTCCAGAACCGTTGAAAGAGATGCTAAAAAGTGGTCTTAATAGTCAAGAGGAAATGAAAGCAAAGGAGCTGTTGTACAAGTACAAGCACATTTTTTCACTTTCAGATAATGACGTTGGCAGATGTGATCTTATTCAACACAAAATCGACACTGGAACAGCAACTCCAATTAGACAAGCTCCTCGTAGGACACCACCTTGGAAACAGTCAGAGATCGAGCGACAGGTAAATCATTTGCTCGAAAAAGGCATGATCCAGGAATCTACCAGCCCTTGGGCATCAAGCGTCGTACTAGTGACCAAAAAGGATGGAAGTCAAAGATTGTGTGTGGACTACAGACAGCTCAACAAGGCAACAGTACAAGACGCATTTCCCCTTCCGAATATCAATGATTCACTAGACTGTTTGTCTGGATCTCAGTGGTTCTCGACATTAGACATGGCTTCTGGATATTGGCAAGTGGAAATGGACCCTAGTACAAAGTACAAATCTGCATTTGTCACGAGCAACGGTCTGTTCGAATGGAACGTGTTACCCTTCGGGTTAAGTACGGCACCTGGAACCTTCGAAAGACTTATGACTTTAGTACTCAAAGGACTTCAGTTCAAAATATGTTTGTGTTATTTAGACGATATAATTGTTTTTGCAAACTCCTTTGAAGAACATTTAAGGCGATTGGAAGAAGTGTTCATGAGGATCGAGTCAGCAGGACTTAAGCTGAAGCCTACAAAATGTGAACTTTTCAAGAAAGAAACGACCTATCTGGGACACGTAGTGGGTGAAGGTGGAGTAAAGACAGATCCAAAGAAGATTGAGAAAGTGAACAACTGGCCAGTACCTGAGACTCCCACAGAAGTGAAAAGTTTTCTTGGTCTTGCGTCATATTACAGACGCTTTGTACCAGGGTTCGCATCTATCGCGAAACCACTTTACCAACTTACAGAAAACAATCTCAAGAGTTTTGAATGGACTGCTAGCTGTCACAAAGCTTTTGAACAATTGAAAGAATTGTTGACATCAGCACCAGTTCTTGCGTATCCACAAAGGGATGCAATCTTTATCCTTGATACAGATGCCAGCAACCATGGGATCGGCGCTGTGTTGTCACAATTACAGGATGGAGTGGAAAGACCAATATCTTATTGTAGCCGAACGCTGTCTAAGTCTGAGAGAAATTATTGTACTACGAGAAAGGAACTACTGGCCATCGTCGAGTTTTCAAAACAGCAACGACACTACCTTCAAAACCGCAAGTTTCTAATTAGAACAGATCATGCACCACTTAGGTCTATCCTAAAGACTAAGGACCCAGAGGGACAGCTTGCCAGATGGATTGGATTTCTAAGCACACTGGACTTTGACATCGAGTATCGCCCAGGAAACAAGCACATTAATGCTGATGCTATGTCTAGAATTCCTTGTAATGAACGATGCAAGTGGTGTCGGAGTTTCACAGAGCCGTCTACCGTCGAGATAGGAACGCAGACTGAGCTAGAAAACGACTCTACATCTATGGTCGATGGCAAGATGGAAAGTGAAACAACAACTGCATGTTCAACAGTGAAGATAGAGCCAGCATGGACAAGTCAATATTTGAGGGAAAAACAGTTGCAGGATGCTACCATTAAGCATCTCATCAAAGCGAAAGAGTCATGTGCAGAACGTCCTCGATGGGAGGATGTATCGATGAAGAGCAGTGCCATCAAAGCCCTTTGGTCGCAGTGGGGTCGCTTGGAGTTACGTGAAGGTGTACTGTATCGTAAGTGGGAAAACGAAACTGGAGACAAAGTAACGTACCAGCTGATTTTACCCGAAAGTCTACGAGAAACAGCACTATACGCTCACCATAATCACACCACTGCCAGCCACAGAGGCATACAGAGGACCATACGTGCACTACGACTGAGGTACTACTGGCCCGGATTAACAGCGCAAGCATACAGATGGGTGCGTGGATGTCACGAGTGTGGAGCGAAGAAAAACTTCGGCAAGAAGCGTCGAGCTCCTCTGCAACAATACTCAGTCGGGACACCAATGGAACGCTTAGCAATGGACATTTTGGGACCCCTACCCATAACACCTCATAATAACCGGTATGTGTTAGTTGTTTCAGACTATTTTACCAAGTGGACAGAGGCGTATGCCCTCCCAGATCAGACTGCGGCAACTGTTGCAGAAACGCTTGTGTCTGAATTTGTGAGTCGATTTGGTGTTCCTCGTCAGATCCACAGTGACCAAGGAACTAACTTCGAGTCCAAGCTCATGGAAGAGGTTTGCAAGCTATTAAACATCGAAAAGACAAGAACAACGCCACTACACCCGCAATCTGACGGTCAAGTTGAGAGATTCAATAGAACCTTGGTAGAGATGCTTCGCGGCAAACTACAGCCAGATCAGAAGGATTGGGATCTGCAACTTCCGATGTGCATGATGGCCTACAGATCTGCAGTCCACGAAAGTACTGGATTCACACCCAACCAACTGATGCTTGGTCGTGAGGTTGAAGTACCACTAGATGTCATCACACAACCACCGCCTGATGCACCACTTCCACCCATTGAGTACGTGGACGCTCTGCAAAAGAGGTTAACACAGGCATACGAAGACACCCGGTTGCATCTAAAACAAGCCGCAGTGAGACAAAAGCGAAACTACGACAAGAAGTTGGCTTGGAAGCCTCTACAGCCTGGTGATAGTGTATGGCTCCACAATGTTTGCCGCAAGAAGGGAAGGAACCCCAAACTTGATAACCCATGGGAAGGCCCATTTCTAGTCACTGGAAACCTATCAGATGTCGTTTATCGCATACAGAAAACTGCTCGTTCAAAACCAAAAGTAGTTCATGTCGACCGGCTTAAACCATATTTGGGACCACCCCTCAAAAGCTGGTTGGTAACACAGAATGCGAAGTCACCCGCACCACCACACGATGAGGCAAAGAGCAAGACAAAAGAGACCACCGCCAAAATGCAACAGGAAGACAAAGTCAAAGGAACAACCAAGGCAACGCCAAAGGATGACGGAAAAGGGGAGAGGAAAAAGGCAAATGAGGCTGAGGGACAAGCAGAGATAGGTGAAACCGGAAAAAGTCAAAGAAAGACGAAGGTATCAGAAAAGGTCAAGGGAAATTCACAAAAGGAGAAAGCCCAAGTGGACAAGGAACAAACAGGGAGTGGACAAGTCCAAACAGTCACAGAACCCAAAGAAACCCCTAGAGATGAAACACAAAAGGAGCAGAACCCTGCAGATGTACATGGAAGACCCAAAAGAACAGTTAGACCACCAAACCGGCTTGGAGACTGGGTTTCCTCTGTGCATGCTAAGCTCACTTCTTGGAAAAATTAAAAGCAAAACAGAACATTCAGGCTACTATAATTGCAAGACTTACAGGACAATTAGCTAGGACTTTGAATTAGTTGATTCTATGGAGTTACTTCATACTGCATTTGGACAGTGCACACCATGTGTAGCATGACGATTGCCACAAGAGGATCAAGTTCCCCAGAGAAATTCAAGAATGCTAAATTTAGGGACAGACAACCCTTGTAACACAAACAATTGTGTAGACTGTTATTTGTTTCTGTTAGATTTTCCGCACTGGGTCAGTGCTTCTTTAAGAGGGAGGGCTATGTAATGTGTTAACGTACCCCTCCCTAGAGGGGACGATTTGTAATCACCTCGTGGTCGGTTCGCGAGTCATGTTGTAGTTGTTAGAAGGTATATGTCCGAATAAAGATAAGTTAAAGACCCAAAAAGTAGTACGTTACAATATTATCTTATTCGTGCATAAATTAAATAAACGTACCCGCTGCCCACGAGAACCCCAGGCAACTGTTTTTACATGAGAAACTTTTTTCAATAAAATTTTACTCGACTTTAAAAAACACCCCCCCCCCCCCCCCCTCTTAAAATCCTGGATCCGCCACTGTTACCGGTACAAATTTCAAGGCTTGTAGACAAATGGCTGCAACTTTCTCAGAAATCGGACAAGGTTTTGATGTAAAAAGACAATTGAAATTCATGCCCAACAAACAAATCAACAGGTACGGGCCACCTTAATAGACCAGTTTCAAGTTCCTCTTTGCTCAGGCTAAGCCTCGAATCCAAGTAAAATATTCATGAATTTTAGAAAAAAAACCTGTGGAATTCTAAAGTATTCTCTTTGTTTGTTCATTGCATTCCATCGGACTGTTGCTAAAATTCTATGGAATAGATTTCGCGGAATCCAGGCTTAGCCTGAGCAAAGAGGAACTCGAAAATGGAGTATATGGACATCATACAAAAGGCCCATGTACATTTAAAGGAAGTGAACCCTCAAATAGAAGGATTTCAATGCCCAACACTATGAGTTGTTAGAAATTTTCATGTAGTTTCTAGAAAGTTTTCATACAGATTTTACACATAGGAAATGATCACTGGATCTGTATCAGTTCAATAGGATGTGCTGCTGGTGTTATAAACTTTTATGACAGTTTATTCAATGACATTGTATCACAAGTAGTTGAAGATCAGACAAAGGACTTACTTGCTGATAATTAAGTGGGTCTGAACTATGTCCCAGTTCAGCAACAGACCAATGGAAGTGACTGTGGGTTTTTTTCAATAGCCTTTGCTACTTGTCTTGTATATAGGTCAGACCCAAAAAATGTAACATTTGATATCCCTAAAATACGACCGCATTTAGCACATTGTCTAAAATCCCAAAAAATAACTATGTTCCCATGCTTGTGAAAACTTCTTGTGATATTTAAATTAAAAGGTACAAATAATAAGTATAGGTAATCATATGAACACAATTGCAATTAAATTGACACCACAAGTGATCCTTGAAAGTTATTCCCTTAAATTGTACAAGCCATATTAATTAATTGCACATTCTAGCATTACCTATGATTACTTATTTATCTTATGACCGCTAAAAATTGAGGTACCTGGTATCATTTAATTGTGACATTTCAAAATTATATGAAGGAAATCATTCTGCCATCTTGAAAAATATGTCTGGGCTATAGACTTATTAATTTTGCCTTACCAAAAGTAAATAACTTATCAGCATTGAGTAATTTTTGTAGGTATATAATTAACAATAGAGTGGATTTCCTTCGACCGTGAAAGAATAGGCAAACTAATAGCTAGTAGCAGACTCTATAAGCATCGTTTTCTTTTGTTCTTTTTCAACTAGCACAAACTATATAGTCATCTTTCTTTCACGGTCGAAGGAAAACCACTCTAACTGAAATTGGACATGAGTTCATTAGGACTAATCCAGTTTACAGTACTTACTGTATGGTTAAAAAACAGAGTACAATCTTAATAATAGCATGGTTGCCACGGATTCTATTGTTCTGAGAGGAGCATTTAATGGCTAAATGCCCCCACTGCTACTAATCGAACCTCATGCATAAGCATTAGGTACGATTAGTAACTAATCGTACCTCATGCATAAGCATTAGGTACGATTAGTAACTAATCGTACCTAATGCATAAAACATGAGGTACGATTAGTAACCAATCATACCTCATGTTTATGCAAGAGTCCAACTATGGATACGTCCCTGAGGAATTTCCTGAGGACACATCCGCAGCTAGCAGTACTTGAATTATGCAAATTAGCTTCAAGTAACCTTTCAGTGTAGTCTAAACCATGTGGGATGGATTACAATACTATTCAGCATGCTTGTCACATTTGGGATGGACTGGAATAATCTTGCGCATGCGTGGCACGACAATGTTATCACACAACGCTTTTTTATTTTCAATATTATTTGGTGAATATAAATAACTGTTTTAGACAAGTGAGTTGTAACGAGGCATTGTTTCCTTTGTGTTAGGTCTTTCTTGCACTTAGTTTTGTACTGTTCTGGTTGAGCGATAGTGTCTAAATAGAGTTCCCTAGAGTAATAACAGCACTTTTAATTTATTCATTTGTAACTTGTTATTTGGTCCAAATCGTTCTAGTTTTCCTATATACTTCCTCGGCAACCATACTATTACAAAGTAATAGCATGGCTATTTCGGTTGATTAGTGATTAAATGTACCCTCAGCCTCGGGAGGTTTAGTAAAAGTCTTCAACTTCCACTAAACCTCCCTCGGCTTCGGGTACATTTAATCACTAATCAACCTCATAGCCATGCTATTACTTATAATTATCAATTTGTAAATAGTTAGCATATTAGATAATACAAAGTATTTTTTTTGGTTTTGCAAAGCTTTGACCAGTCATCATTATTTTTTGGAGTCAAAGTGAAGTCATTTTCCATGGAATGCAACATTGGTCAAACTTAATAAAACATAAGTGAAATACAAATTTGCAACAATTAAATTTATCCAATCTACAACTTAAGTCATATCTACTTAAAACTTATGCTTATGATCAAATTGTCTAGCTACTACCAAGTATATATGCTAGAAATATATCTATTTCACATTTATAATAGTAGAGTTCCATTGCCTTCTTATTGAAAATTTCTAATCGAAAGGGATAATGGGAGGACACAAATTGACAAGTGCTGAGCAGACTCTTATTATGCGATCAATTATTGGTACTTGATATTGTGGAGGTCCATTTTACTGGCACTTAAAAGGTCAGTGGGTATTTTTCCCTGATATTGTACTTACAAAGTATTAATTGAACTTATTATAGGATTGATATATGTTGTTATATAGTGTTAGTGTTTATTCATTCTTTTTTTTATGTATACCTCTTTTTATCACTATTATTTTATTGGGCTTTCACCTAGTTTATGTTTATGTTTATTTCGCTTTGCCTATTACAAACAAACAAACAAACAAACAAACAGACAAAAATACAATATAGGCAGGGACACCACAACAGTGTGACCAATTACTGTGGGCCCAAGTTAAAATACAAAAACAATGGATACAAAGGATATATATATTAATAGCAACAGGTAATTTGGCTCGCTAGACTTCTTGCAGTGTTACATTTTAAACAAATTCATTTAAAACTTCGAGGGTCCTCATGATTGTAGTTACAAGAAAGAGTGTCATTATAATATTTCTTAAGTAATGTTTTAAATTGCAGCAGGTTTAAGAGGCAGTCTCCCTAAGATCCTCATGACCCCTTTTTTTTAAGAAATAGATTTCTTTCAAAACTTGTGTGCAAAGTCACCTTTAATAGGGTTATTCTAAAATGCATTTTGTTTTTAGTATTGTATTATTCTCGCAAAGTTACAGGGGGGGTCAAGTTTAGGGGCAAATTGATGATTTTGGCTGATTTTTATTTCTGGATTTTTACTGATTTTAAACCTCTGTAGCTCTGTCAAAATTCAATTTAAAACTAAATCCTTCCACATGATAGTAGCTTTATACCTCACAAATAAGGACCTTAAGCATCAAGAACGAGAACGCCGACGAGTACGAGCAGACGACACATTGTTATGCATATCGATTCATATTGTCTTATAAGGCTGAACGCGTGTGTGCATGCGAATAGCTAGCGCATCGATCCCTGAAAAAAACTCAAATGTCTTTTAAACAGCTAGCCTACGACGCCGATTTAATAAGTTCAGAGGAGTTTTGTATTAAGAACCTTAAGCACCAAGAACGAAAGCGACGACGATATAGAATTAGCTGGTGCCCGTGTGAGGTCAGAATGCGAAATGACTAAAACATGCATTGATGCGACTTTGGTGCGAAATTCCATTGAGCACGACTTCATTGCAGACACCTAACCGTGAAAACTCGTTCTCAGTTCGACGAGTTTTCACAAAAAGCTCGTGCCAGAAGGACGACATTTGAGGTAAGCCTTCTATTCTTGCCTTTTCTATATCTATTTCCTGATACTGCGTGTTGACATAATCGTTTCAATGGTGCTAGTTCTTTGTATAGAGTAAATAACCAAAGCATTTGAATTGTATTAAATGTTCTTTTTTGCGCTGACACATGTCAGGCTATACTCAGTATAGTTCTTCGTGCAACGCACCTTTAAGTCTGGCTTTGTATTTTACAGTGACCAGGAAGAATTAGAAGTGCAGGAACGATGAACGCTCAAGCAGATAAAAAGAAAAGAACGGTTAGTCACATGCAAAGCCAAAATATAACGCCAAGATAGAGACCTTTATTTCCGGCATTATTCAAGTTCAAATATTGATCATAATAATTTTATTCCATTTATTTGGCAGTTATTTTTCTGGAAGGAGCATCACGAACTTCTTTTAATGAGAGAAGCATTAGCATTGGAGCCGTTTGCACAAAGACCATCTAGTGTTGAAGTGGGTCGAGTATGGCAGCAAGTAGCAGATAATCTGAATGGCGCAGGACAGGGACTCCGTGTGACGAAGCGAAGTTGCAGAGATCACTTCAACAAAGTAATGGACGAATTTCAGCAAAGAGAGAAGGTAGCAAAGCAAAGTAGTGGGAAAGATGAGCCATATCGCGAGATAAATCAGCTGTGCCAGGACTTGGAAGACAGAATAGAAGAGGCCGAAAGGTTGCGCACTGAAAACAAAAGAGAAAAAAAAGAAAAAAAAAACGTGGAGAAAAAAGAACAACAGGCTGCTGCCATGAGGGATAAGGCAATGAATACTCTGGGAGAAAGAAAGAGAAAGCGACCAGATGAAGAGGATCAGGAGGAGGAGGAGGAGGAGGTTGTAGAGAAGAGAACAAGAAGGAAATCTGCAGATTCCCTGGCGTACTTACAAGAAAGCATGAAGCAAAGAATGAAAGATGCTGAAGAAGAAAGAAATCTCAAACAGAGAGAGCTTGATTTGCGTCAGGACGAGCTTAGACAGCAAAGAGAAAATCAGAAAGAAATGTCAACGATGATGATGCAGATGATGCAGAACCAGCAGCAGCTAATGGCGGGTCTAATGAATCAAATTGCTAAGAAAAACTAATTTGCCATCTTGATTTCATAGTCAATTTATTATTCATCATACTTGAGTTAGAGTACAAACACTAAAAGTTTTCAACATATATAGTACTAAATAGTGCTGAATTATATATATGCAAATTGATCTGTTTTCTATTGTTTAATTAGTGCTATTTAGTACTAAATAGTACTACATATTGCACACTCTTAGTGTTTCTACTCTATCAGTTACTGTTATGTTTTTGTTAAACTTTATTTGTTCTGATTATGTATAGTTCTACAATTAAAGCATTCATAAATTACTGGCTATTGACATCATGCGTTTGAAAAATAGGTTAATGAAATATCATTGTCGTTTAGCGATTGCACAATCCTTATTTTCTGAAAATACTATGAACATGAGAAATCTGAAACCGTCAAGACGATATCTACGAAATATCGTGCAAAAGCATTTGCGTTGAAAACGGCCTAAGTAGAGGAGGGCCGCGCTGTAAGTTCTCCTTGGAGGGGGTGCCAATCCACTGCACCCCTAAACCCGCTCCTGGACAACTTTAAACTTTCGTTTGGATTTTCTGATCAACTAAACCTATAGAGGGAAAGCAGCCTAGCCAAATCCAAAATCTATTTAAAACTGGTTTGAAGTTGTACGGTCGCGATACAAGGGCTTTCGATGCATGTAAACAAAAAATGAATCATACGAGAACATTAGTTTGATAAAATAGTTTCCTCAATTCAAAAGCACGGGATGAATCAGGACATGAATTGGTTAACAATGTACTGCTAAACAAAATAGTCCCTAGCATTGGGAGGTTCAAGCGAGAAATAGGTTGAGATCTGACCTCCATATAAGCAAGTTAGTGCATTTCGTAGTAACGTAGCGACAAGATAGAATTTCCCGACTGCACTTAGGCCAATCTTTAACTTTCTTTTGCATTCGAAAATTCCCCAATTATCGACTATCTCTCGAAACCCCCATTCCGCCGACGTTCTCACCTCAGACATTGAGGTATTAAATCGTTGTTGCTGTAGTGTAATGTTTGCACCGTTTCTGTACGGTGTTTGGAGGTGCACTCTCAAAGGGTATGCGGTGTCTCCGTAGATACATAAGGGGCTACCATTAGAGGCCCAGGAATACCGTTCCAATTGGTTGTACAGACCAGACATCCCTAAGATACCAGAGTCATGCCTTCTTCCCTCTGTCAAGAGAGTTTAATTTCATTATTTTGTGTTATTTGTCGAAGCCTTAATTAAAGCATGTTTAAATGAAACATCAGGTACACTTCATGCATCTTACCAACAGGACCATACATCCAGGCAGTCAGTCCGTTTGCGGCGATGACCTGCTCGAATTTCAAGCTGTGCACCCGTTTGTGACCATTATAAAACAACTGTTGATATTCACCTGGTCTGCTGATCGGTCTAACCTAAAAGTAGTGTTCGCAATTGTCAAACACAACTAATGACCTTGTAGGTGTACATTGATTCAAAGTAATACAATGCAATGTAATGTAAACTTTATTTATAAAGTCTTGTTTGTAACAAGTATTCAGTGGACAGACGTCAATCAAATCACTCTACCAATACAAATGAAAATTGTGCTTCTGGGTCCGGTTGTACGAAGGGTGAATAGCGCTATCCAGCGGATAAATCCTTATCCAGCGGATAAAATCTATACAAAATCTATACAGTGGATAACTCTTATCCGGTGGATAACTTTATCCAACCTTCGTACAACCGGGCCCTGTAATATAAACCAAGATCTATTCAAACAATGGAACGCCATTTTTTCTATTACAGGTATACCACAGCATTACATTTTAAAATACTAAAAGAAAACAAATAACTTATTAACATCTAAATCTTACCGTGCCGTCCACAAATCCCCAACAATTTGAAAGAGCTGCACCCTTATCAAAAACTGCCTCCGCCATTTCCTCCAGTTTGTCAGATGAGAGCCAGCCTTGATTTAAGGTATGAAGCAAATACCCAAAACGGTCATATATAAAGCTAATGACTTCACTGAAGATCAGGCTTAATTCGGGCACAGCACGACCGAAAGTTGGAACCATGTCGCTAAAACGACAGGGACTTGATAGTTTCCGTAGCATGATGCATAAAGCCTCTTCTTTGTTAGCAGCCGTACGGTTGTAGCATGTCAGTTTATCGGGCAGTTGTAGCAATTGTGCTAAATATGGTATATCCAGTTTGGCAAATCGAAAGTCGCTCCAACAGTGAGCACTTAAGATGGTATCCAAATTGAATCGTGAGTAGTCCCGATGGCAAAAGTCATGATTTTTCGGTTCGTACTCATCAAAAAGAACACAAAACTCCTCTGAACTTATTAAATCGGCGTCGTAGGCTAAAACAAGACCGTACTGAAGCTGTTTAAAAGACATTTGAGTTTTTTCAGGGATCGATGCGCTAGCTATTCGCATGCACACACGCGTTCAGCCTTATAAGACAATATGAATCGATATGCATAACAATGTGTCGTCCTCTGAAACTAAATTGACATCTGCTCGTACTCGTCGGCGTTCTCGTTCTTGATGCTTAAGGTCCTTAATAACAAGACATCTACAACAATTTCAAAAATATTTTCTAAATGTAGAAATTTTATCTTCAATGGCAGACAGAAATCGAGGATTCGCAGTTTCTTAAATTATTGTCGAAGGAAAAAAATTAAATCTCAAAAGTTAGACTTCGCACGAAGTTAATATTTCCATTGTGGTAAGATGAAAGGTTGGTCTTACATATTATAAAATAAAATCTTGCGGCCAGTGGGTTTTGGGAATGTTACAGCTCAACCAAACATCAGCATTTTCACATTTCCGTGTTTTGAGCAAAATAACAATATGAACATTTCGCTATCTATTACGCTTTAAAAAGGTATAGTTTTATGGATGATTTTGACTCAAAGTAAAATTAAACCTTCGTTAGGCTTAAATGTTAGCTAACGTCTTGAAAAAATCAATATTTGATCAGCAGTGAATGATCTGGTATTGATTATAATTATTAACCCGATTGCATAATCCACAACAATTCGTTTGCTCGTAAAATCTGAAGATGGCATCATTATAGCAATAACATTAGTTAATAAATCAAATACATTAAAATGAAATAATCTTGAGTGTGATTTCAAGAAAACAGAAACTAATCATAAGAAACCTTACCCAGCATAAGCTGTCTGATAACGATCGATTATCCATCGTGTTGTCAACCGGGCAATCAGCGAAATCATCAAGAATTATTTACGTTATTTCTCAGTTTCAATCAGTTTTGACATCTAATTGTTAGCGGTAAATACATTCTTGTGTTTAAAAGCCATTTCGACGTTTTGCTAGCTGCCGATTATGCGTAAAAATCCTTATTTCAGGTCCATCAGCTACTGTACAACAGAAACCGCTGACCAGTAAAGCATAGCACAGGAAACGCAAAATAGCACAGGAAACCCAATCTATGAAATAGAAGAAAAAATGTTCAGTATATACGATTATAATATTATTAACTAATTCTCAATATTTTTTTTCAATTATTCGCTTACCCTATAGCTGTCTGAGTTGTGAATATTTTTTTACTCTTTTTAACGGCAACAGGTACATTTTAACAGTTCAGCTTCGAGCTTTTCAAGTATCATGGGCTTTGTATCACGGGACTTTAATTGTACTTCCACTTCCCGGCAGATTTCTTTTAGCATCTTAACATTAAAATTTTTCACTCCATTGTTCTTGCGCGTCTCGCATAGGTCATAGGTGTCGTAGACAATTGGATGTTGCAATGCTATTTCTGCTATGACAATGTCCATGATAGCTATTCTTTCATTAGCATCTTCAATCGCCTCCACGTCTTCCAACCACTCATCAAGGTCATCATCATCAATATCGGTAGGGATCTGTGTGCCTAGTTTACTTTGCTTTCTACGGGCAGCTGTTATTCTAGAAAACAAACTCCTGATTTGAGTTGCACTTAGCCATTCTTCTCTTGTGAAGCGTCTGTCTCCATTTTGTAGCTTTGCATGTCTCATATCATCTGCTACTTTCTTGGGGTCACATTTGTTCCCTGTCTTTTCCCCCAGATCGTATTTAGCAATAAGATAATCCTTGACTTGTTTGGAAAATCGTTTGCTACTGCCCTTTAATTTGTGGAGTGCCCAGCCCTTCGACAAACTTGACTTTCCCTTATTCTTGTGGTATTGTTGTTTGATCGTATTATCTTCTTCAAGAGTTAACTCTGTAAACCTTGAGACCCAATCAAGTCTAAGTTTATCATATAAACACAAACCCTCTTGCTTCTTGTGCTGTCCAATTTCAATGTGTACTTCCAGATCTTCTAAGCTTTCAAAGCTGACATAGCATTCACTTTCCGGACATTGGTATGTGCTACTCTCAGTGGCTTCAGCTGCGGGTTCTATCACAACTCGTTGTGAACACGGATGAAAGAATTCTTGCCCGTTTTCCACCTTAAGCAAAGTGGGACCTTGTGGTTTGCTTTGCCACTTGTCATATGGAATTAACTTTCCGTCTCCAATACCATACGCTTTCCATACTCGCACGCCATTATCCTCGAAGCAGAAATTATGTAAAGCACTAAAACGTTCAATCCTCTTTACTTCAAGCTCGTTTGCTTCTGTATTTACAATGTTCACCGATGCAGTTGTACCTTTAACAGGCCTTTCTTTCAGTGCGTTTCTCATTTCAGCAGCTGTTGTAATGTCATTCCCTTCGTTGCAGAACTTCCTGATAGATGCTTTCAATGGACATAGTATTCTATCACACAAATCCTTGCCGTGCTGTGGCTCAGAAAAATCATACCGTTCCACTTCAATGCCAACACGTTTACTGACATCTTTGAGTGCAGCGATGATAAAATTGTTGTGGTAACAACCCGCCTCATCTGAGCGGAGGTACGCTTTGAAAATGTATGGATGTTTGGCTCTGAGAGTACTCAGGATATTTTCAATGATTGAAAGGACCGAAAACCAATCTTGAGTACAAGAATCAAATAGGTGCGCATACGATGTAAGTTCTTTTTTACCTTGATCATTCATAGACACAACAGTACAGATGTGCCAGTTCAAACCCCTCTTCCCAAACCACTCAGATTGTTTTTCGCGGTACTTAACTTGAGTGAATTTCATAGCCCAGTCTAACAAGATAACTATGGTATTCGCGTCGACGCTTTTTAAGCAATCTTGTTTCGCTCGATCTTGGTTTTCTGACCGTAAAATGTGTGCCTTCCAATTTTCAATAGCTGTTTTGGAATTCTGTATATCGTAAAGTAAATCGTCTCGAGTCTCGATATCACTTATGGTTTCTTGGCATTTTTTCTCAGTTTCTTGAAATACACCTTTTAATCTTTCACAATTGTTGCATATAGCGTTGTGCTCATTATGGCAGGTTTTTTGAAAATCCTTGTCTGTTTCATCGCTTAAAGCGAATACATAGCAGTGATCAGCACAGCTGTTATCCTCTCTACAGTTAATTTTGTACTGGGTTTTGAGATACCTCTTGCTGTCTTTCAAGGCTGTTTTTGTAGTCTTGATCCACTCAGTGGAGGCTCCAGATTTCTCTAGCTGATCAAGAACTGACTCTAAAGTATCAAAAGCAGATGCACCGTCAGCGGCTGTATTATCGAGGCCTTGAAGTGATTTGCGCTGTGATGACTTTCTTACCTCTAAGATTCTGTAAAGGGTCGATCGGCTCAATGATTTAACTTCTTCCTCTTCACAAAAACTTAAATACTGAGCAATAATGGTTGATCTCGTAACAGTTCGTACTACGTTTGGCATTGAAAGAACTTCTCCACTTTCTAATTTCAGCTTGCGAGTGCCGAATGCCACATCTTGATAAAAGTACGGTCGGTTTATAAACCCCAGGAAGTGATCTACCTTCTTCACATCTACTCTTACACGGTGTCTATTAAGCTTTTCAACAGGAATGCCTGGGCCTGTTTTCTTTGCATGTTCTTTAGCTTTTCTCACTTGCCATTCGGTAATCTTTTCATATTTTTCATGTTGTTTTATAAGAAATTTAACAGGATACCAGTCGGCGTAAATACTGAGTATTTGTGTTTTCAAAGATTTTGAAGAGGCGTTTTTATATATCCACATTAAAAGTTCGAGTTCCTTCGAAACTGACTTATTTTCTTCAGTTGCGTCAAGGGACTTTAGGAGTTCGTCTTTTGCGTTAGGAGCAATTACATCACAGACCATCTCACAAGCAGCCTTGGCTGTCTTTACGCACTGCTCTCGTTCTTTCTGAGAAGCATCGTCCCAATTTGATGTCATTCTGGACTGAAGAGGCATAAACTCACTTTTTGTATGTAGCACAGTTGATAATGTCGAAAAACATTCATTGAATGTAGTGAGACTTTCATCAACGAGGTTGTCGGGTGTCTCTGGGAGCCAATCTGGCTCTCTCATATGAAAAGGTGTGGCTGGCGATGGCGAGAGTAAAGTCTGTTGGATTCCTTCAGCGGCACATTGTTTTGCTGATCTAAAGAGAAAATAAAGAAAAAAATGCAACTGAAATTTTAATATTCTAGTGATTGTTTACATGTACAAAATATGTCAATTTGAGTTTTGATTAAAGTCGATCCTAAAACATTTAAGCGTAGCATCGGACACAACCCCAATACCTGATAAACACAGTTATGGACTTCTGCTACCGATAATACCAAAGCATTCAAGAAGTTTTTGTGAAAATTTATATAAATATTATGTCATGTATATAACATGCGCTTTGATTGGCTGAAGCGCAAACTTAAATACATTAGTACAAAGCACTCAATAAACCACTGTGTGCCACATAACTGGGCATAGCACGCATGCACATTTTCTAAATTTCTTCATTATTTTATATTTAGTTTGTAGGAAAAACTACTTTCAAAACAAATATTTATTGTATTTGGTCTCACTACAAGTATGATTAGGTTTAATAAATTTGATAATTTATTAAGTAAATGAACAATTACCTGTACAAGGAGTCAGAATCAACAGATTCGGCCAGCTCGCTATTTGCCTTGGATGCTTTTAGTTTTTTGCGACATGGACAGCATATAGCTGGGAGGAACAAATCCACATTATTACTACAAACTAACAACAGCACGCCTCTTACTACGGGCATTTGCAAATGCGTATTTTAAAATAGTATTATAACCGACATTATGTTGAATTACCACGCCCCTAGCCTTTACAGAAAGGCCCCGCCATTTAACATATACACAATCCTATTGCGTGCAATATGATATCACATGCACTAAATCTAAAGTAGGCCTAAAATACTTGAATCACCAAAAACTGTCAACTCTCGGCTTGCGAACACCCCGGTATTACAGATATCCTCACCAATTACAACAGTTCACTTACGTGCTCCAAGCTGCACATTTAAACCGTACAGTTTTTGTGCCCATATTGCGAGATCCAGTGTTATAACATCTCTCCCTGTCAAAGTCTTAAGAGCACCACAGTGATTCGGCATATTGCACGATCTTTTACTAGGAAGCCAAAACTTTCCAAGACTGTGTCTGTGTCGTGGGCAAACCCACCAATTTGCTACATCATCATCTTTTACATCAAAAATTCCCGACCTGGCCAGGATAAGCGTTTGCTCTGACAAGTCATCTCTAGACAAATGGTATGCTAAAAGGTGACTTTTCACATCATCATAACATGCACTTAATTTTACAAGAGATGTTTTTCCACGAGATTCGCCGCAATTTTCGTCTGCGTGAAAGCAAACACTTGCCATTTTGCACGTGTGTTTGACAGCTAGGTATATTTTGCTGGTCAGCGGTTTCGGCTTTTATAATGTCAATAACTCGAACAATGATGGAGGATTCGAGCAGTTTTCCTTGTTTTTTACTGCTTTAACACTTGATGAATATTTGAGAATGCTTTATGTACAAGAGGTTGTTTATAGCCATCGATGAAACCAATCAAAAATGCAAGAAAACCAACAAAAAGATAGCTGATGATCAGCCAGTTCGTGCAACACGAGGGACGATTGACTGTGTCAATTATAGCCAACTAATGGTAAGGTTTTTTTGTGATTAGTTTGTGTTTTCTTGTATTTACACTCAAGATTATTTCATTTTAATGTATTTTGTTTATTAACTGATGTTTGTAATTGCTATAATGATGCTATCTTGAGATGTTACGAGCAAACGAATTGTTGTGGATTATATGAATCGGGTTAATAATTATAATCAATACCGGATCATTCACTTTTGATCAAATACGATTTTTTCAAGACATTAGCTAACATTTACAGCGATTTTCGAAATTATGCGAACTCACGCATTGAAAAGTTCGTTGGAATATTTGGTTATTATAGCGAATTCGTATACCGCAGTTTTACATGCTAATGAGCTTGGCTTATATTCTAATGAGCTGTTTGGAGTTGCACGAACAAGGAAAAAGCCAAAAACACTGTAAAAATGCATGTTAATTAACAAAAGAAGTATGTCTAAAGTAATGTCCAGTGGACTTGTTAATCAGCTTTTGCAAAATGTCGATCAGTAAACCAGTGTGAGCAAAGCTAAGCTTGGAACAGTTCTAGACAACTGGCTTTTATTCTTGTTTTTTGTAAAACCCTGAAAGGAAGGCTGACTTTGAAAAATAAAAATAAAACTGATTATATTTCCCTTTACGTACATTTTGCAGTTAATTGTGTTCTACAATTATTTTGTATTACTTTTCGCAAGGTAATACAGCTCATTAGAATATTCAGAGCTCATTAGCATGTAAAAGTGCGATATACGAATTCACTCTAATCACTTCCGTCAATCAAATTTAGAAATTAAAAATACGAAGATTTAACTTATGCCAAAATCACATTTAGCTTTTACAGGTCGTTTAAAGATCATATCATGTCATTTGGTATGTTTTTAGGGATCTTGATGAGTATTTTTTGGGTATGTATGTTTGAAGTGGGCGGAAGCGAAAAACCAAAATTCCAACGGACTGTTTAAAGGTCAGCATTATTTCGAAAATCGCTGCAGGTGTAAGCCTAACGAAGGTTTGTTTTACTCTGAGTCAGAATTATCCATAAAACTATACCTTTTTAAAGCGTAATAGATAGCGAAATGTTCATATTGTTATTTTGCTCAAAACACGGAAATGTGAAAATGCTGATGTTTGGTTGAGCTGTAACATTCCCAAAACCCACTGGCCGCAAGATTTTATTTTATAATACGTAAGACCAACCTTTTGTCTTACCACAATGGAAATATTAAGTTCGTGCGAAGTCTAACTTTTGAGATTTAATTTTTTTCCTTCAACAATAATTTAAGAAACTGCGAATCCTCGATTTCCGTCTGCCATTGAAGAAAAAATTTCTACATTTAGAAAATATTTTTGAAATTGTTGTAGATGTCTTGTTATTTGTGATGTATAAAGCTACTATCATGTGGAAGGATTTAGTTTTAAATTGAATTTTGACAGAGCTACAAAGGTATAAAATCAGTAAAAATCCAGAAATAAAAATCAGCCAAAATCATCAATTTGCCCCTAAACTTGACCCCCCCTGTAACTTTGCGAGAATAATACAATACTAAAAACAAAATGCATTTTAGAATAACCCTATTAAAGGTGACTTTGCACACAAGTTTTGAAAGAAATCTATTTCTTAAAAAAAAGGGGTCATGAGGATCTTAGGGAGACTGCCTCTTAAGTTCTTGCTTCTTAGGTTCGATGGTAGGCAGTTCCACACTCGCGTGACACGGAGATAAGAGCGTTGGAATGTTGCAGTCCTGCATTTACGTGGGCGGAAAAGAATCGTGCTTGAATTGGACGTAGATCTCGTCACTCGTCTAGGAACATCAGGGGATGGTAGCACATCAGCAGACATCTGAACAAGGCCATTAGTAGCTTTAAAGAAGAAGACGAGGTCCATGTATTCGTGCCAGTATGAAATTGGAATCATCTCCAATGAGGTAAGCCTATCTGTGTATGACTCACAACAGAGGAAGGGAAGATTCAGAATGAATTTTGATGCCCGTCTTTGGATCCTCTCAGTGCGCTTGATCAGCTCGATGGTTTGAGGACACCAAATCTGACTTGCGTAGGCAAGGGTAGGGCGAACCACTGCAAGATAAAGGGCGCGACGAATCCTTGTGCTTGTAATTCCAACTGCACTTCTTCGTAAGAACCCCAGTAGTTTGTTGGCCTTAGCACATCTATCCAGTACGTGCTTGGTCCAGGTGAGATCGTTTGATATCCAGATTCCGAGGTCTTTTTCAGCTGAGGGAGTGTCCAGGGCGTCTCCCTTGATCCTGTATGGAAGGAGGATAGGTCTAATTTTCCTTGTGACTCGCAGACACTTGCACTTGGCTTGGTTGAACGTGAGGCCATTGGTGGAAGACCAAGAGACAAGTTTGTCGAGGTCCGTTTGCAGGAGATCAGCATCCGCGATGGAGTCGATACACCGGTAGATTTTGGTATCATCAGCAAACGAAGATATTTGACAATTATCAACAACGTCTGGGAGGTCGTTTACGTACAGGAGGAAAAGAACAGCCCCAATATTGAGCCCTGTGAAACTCCTGAGACCACACATTTTTCTGAACTAGTTGTCCCAAGGATGGTCACACGCTGGTGGCGGCCATGTAGGTACGATCTAAACCATTCAAGAAGCATCCCAGAAATATGGAAGCCCTTGAGTTTGTTAATAAGAGCAACGTGGTTAACTTTGTCAAACGCTTTAGACATGTCCATGAAGACAATATCAGTTTGTTTGCCAGCATCTAGTAAGGAACCGATGTGGTCCAATACCTCCACAAGCTGCGTAGTGCACGAGCGGCCTGGTATGAACCCATGCTGAGAGGAGTTGATCAACTGCAACAGATGGTCACGTAGGTTGTTGAGCACGCATCTTTCAAGAACCTTAGACACAATGCAGAGTAACGAGACAGGACGGTAATTCTCAACAGAGCTTGCTCTGTCGTGACTGTCCCTCACTGAGTTTTCTCCTTGCCATTATTAAGTTTATTATTTCAACCATTTATAATTATATATTATTTATATATGTACTCAGTGGAAGTTGAATAAATAAAATAAATAAATTAAGTAACAAGCCAATGACCCGCTCCACGTGAATTCTTACATTGGCAATGCCTCTTGTTTATTCTACATCTGTAGGATCTAATTGTTCCTTTCCTTTGGTAAAGGCTGGAATGACTAGTTTTGTGTGTGACATAGCAACACTTTCTGATATTGTAAATCCGCGATCAGCCATGACCATCTCTCCTGGTAACAAATAGTTCAAAATCCACAATTTTCGGTGAGGAACTTATCTGATGTTCGTCCTCCCCATTGCTTGAGACAAAAGAAATAGTGCCTTGTGGTGTGATGCCAATTAATACCTTAATAGTATTGTGGTGTTTATACTGTGAGAATGTTTGAGCATGTGCAAGAAGATTGGCTGGCTTTTGTATGAAAATTTCAAAGGAATCTATTATCACGGCGACTTTTTTTCCAAATGTGTATTGAAAACAGATAGGCATTGTATTCCAAAGTTTGACTCTCTCTGGCCAAGAAATCAGGGGTGAAAGTCGAATATCCATTACAACTTTCCAGAAAGAGAAGATCCTTGAAACAGTAGATAATGACACATTGAATCGAAAAGCAAGATCTTTAAGAGGTACATGCAGTCTAAGTTTGATAAGAACCAGTACAAATTCTTGAAACTTGTTTAGAGACAATGGGCATCTTGTCGCATGAGGTGCAACATGGTCAAACTGTTGTTAATACACCAATAGATGGCAACCCTGCGTAAAATCTGACTTTTTCATCCGTGTTAAAATAGTCCTTATCTGGAGCTTCATAGCTTTTTTAGTAGAACGGATATTCCAATCCATCTGTTTGTGTATCTGCATCCCGATATTCGGCATTGTCCAAAGTGTCAGTCTGAGTAGCTATTTCCTCAGTGTTCGTTTCCGTCTGTGTACTGATATCAACAGGCCCTTCAGGATCCATTGGCTCCATGTCCTGGTCTTCTGTGCACAATGCCAGCTCAGGAACTTCAAATTGTATTTCATCAACAGGGATTCATGGTTCATTTACTAACTTTCGCTTCTTTTCTACCTCACGTTCTTGCTGTTCTCGTACTTGCTTTTGTCTTTCCTTCGCTCTTTCGGCCTTTTCTCTGTATGAATTCTTGCCAAGATGTAGGAACCCAATCAATATGGTGCTTGTCCCACTTTTCTGCTGGTCTGCCTGAAACAAAGTGTTGACCACAAATGCGTTCATTCTTGAGGATGTCTTTTGAGTTGATGTCACGGCTAATGGCGGATATCCATCTATTTCTTTGCTCTATAGAGGGTTCGTTTACCTCTTCTCCTTCATTAGTGTCTACAGAAGGGATTTTAAAGAACCCCACATCTTTGTTTTTTCCACTTTTCATAGAACAACCAAATACAATGCATAAAACCATGTTAAAACTTGCTTAAAACTCATGTAACACGCCGTCTTCTCATCTCTTGTTTACGATTTGAGGGACACCATAATGGTGGATAGCATTGGAGGGGAGAGGGGAGAAGTGATTCACTCTTTACGAGCAAGATTGCATAAAGTACATAAGATGTGTCGCGTAACACCACGCATCAAATATACAAACAGAAACAGTGATATAGGTAACACGTGTTTGTGCATTTTCCGAGCTCTCTTTTCTCAAGATAGACAGAGAGGAAGTGTTAATTATGAATTGTAATATAGATTGAGCAAATGGGAAGCAATAATGACGTTTATGAATTTGTAATTTGTAGACATATTTACAAAAACAGTCACCCGTAATGCAAACATCTTTAAAGGACAACTGACCCCCCAATTTGCCATTTTTACATAAAACTGCAACGTATATAGATCACAAAAATGAATTTTTTTTAAGTGTGAGGTGCTTCTGCTCTCAAGTATTTCACTATTGAATCGTTGCATTTTGGTATCTAGTAAGTCGCCATGTTGCCATCTTATCGCGGGTTCAGCTAAAAGACGTCGTGACGTCACAACGTGAAACCCATGTTGCGTCTAAAGTCGTACTTATTGGAAAAAAATGGATCCTGAAAACGGCAGTGATAGCGAAACAAGGTCTACTAGTTCATCAGAAAGCAGTGATGACGATTTCGAGGAATTTTTGCAAGATGTGAGAGAATACGGACTTCGTCCCTACCAGTTTGAGCCGCAGCGTTGTGTCAAGTTCCAGCGACGAAGACAGCAACGAGGAAATTGAAAATAGTAGACTTACGAGTTCTGATTGGTATGTTTTTGTTTCAATTCTTAGTTTATCTTTTTCTGCTAGTATAGTTTACAGCTTTGCAAAAACTTTTTTCTTATTTTTTTCTCTACAAAAAACTCTGGATGATCAATGATCGATCATGGCAACCGGGAACCCAAAAGAACAATTTGTAACTGACGAAACCTTTTTGTACTAGCACTAGCGAGTGACGATTGATCAACTCCACCGCCATCTTGAAAAATACCCAGAATGCAATGCACGTCTCCAGGGCCTACTGTCTATAGCAAGAAGAGATGGCCCTGGAACACGCTTGTAATAGTAATTTTCGATTACTTTTTGTGATTTGTGAACGTAGAAAAGACACAAGCTCTGTTTTTTGAGTTTATTAAAATGGCAAGATAACAATTCAAGGACACCAAAAAGGTTTTAAGGCAATTGTAAAAGAATTCAAGGACTTTTCAAGGACAAATATTTCTCGAATTCAAGGAGTATTCAAGGACTGTAACACATTTTCAAGGACTTTTCAAGGCTTGTGCGAACCATGCTACTGAATATAGTGCACGTGATACATTCAACTTTGTGGAAGAACTCAATAGGTTACATATTTCTAATCGATTTATGGTAGAAAGTCTGTTTACCAACATTCCTTTACATGAATGTATCACACTTGCGATAAAATACATCAGGAAAGGGAGCCCAGTCATTTAAGATCACGGATACGGAACTTAAGAATTTATTTTTCCTTGCTACTACTGGAACACATTTTTTGTTCAAGGGACAGTTTTATGAACAAATGGACTCTGAAGATTTCTTTCTTAACGCTCAACATGTCAACATACGATTTACAATAGAGAAAGAGGTTAATCACACCTTGCCTTTTCTTGACGTTTACATAGATGATTCTAATGTTAACTTAACCAAAACATCAGTCTATCGTAAGAAAACGTTTGCTGGGTTATTTACAGACTATCTTAGTTTTTCTCCTGAAATATACAAGATCAGTCTTATTAAGACCCTTATAGACCATATCTACAGAATTAATAATACTTGGTTAGGTTTGCATACAGATCCTGAGAATCTCAAGGGTTATTTGCTTAAGAATTGTTTTCCCTCACATTTAATCGATAAATTGGTACGTCAGTAGGGCATGTAATCCTAAACAACTAGAGAGTCCAAATTCAAACACTGAGGCTCGTTATTATTATATTATTATTATATATGTTACCTTACATAGGGGAATTTTCCAAAATGGCTCAAACTAAAGTCAGTAATCTTACTAAGAAATTCTGTAAAGATTTGAATATCAAATTAGTCTTCAACACCTTCAAAATCAACAATATGCTCAATAATGTAAAAGACTCAATCCCGAGAGAATTGAACATTGTGTACAAATTTACTTGTGCTAGATGTAATTCTTGCTACCTAGGCAAAGTCGTAGGCATTTTAGTACACGTGTCCGGGAACATCTCAAGGGTGATAAGTCCTCTCATATATATAAACACTTAGCAAAATCACCAGAATGAAGAAGCTTGCTCTGATAAGTGTTTTGAAATAATAGATCAGAACTGAACAGAATAGAACAGAACTGAATACACTATTAAGTAATGTTCCGTGTAAGAACTGGGCACTTGAAATGCACGGTTATATTTCGGTGTCATATTCTAATCCGATTAGTTAAAAAAAATACTGAATTCTGATTGGCTAAGGCGCTAAAAACCTCGGAAAAATTCCGAAATAGTTCGATTTCTGCATATATTATTTTAAATCCTTGATCCCAGTCTCCATTCCATTGTTTCTGCCAATTATCGTCGGTTTTGTATTTGGGGAACTGGTACTTCTGAGCCGAGAAGAGTAACATTCCTAAGATTCCACAAGACGCCATCTTGAATTGAAGTTACTGTGTCCGTTACAAATCAATATATTTCTTAGTTCTTCGTATATTTCTTCGTTTCATAGTTTTTAAAATTTACTTTGATCATTCAGATCTCCAGATTCGATATATCGAATCTTTTTATATGTTTTTATGCCGTTAAAAGCATTGTGTTGTTGTCCTCGACACAACGACTGGGGCCATCGACAAGACGCTTTGTTATGAATCGTTACCGAAAACGAAAAGCGATTTTGTGGCATAAGCGATGAACGGCATGCTGATCGAAAGAGGAAAATATGCCAGTTTTGCCGCAATCGAATTGCGTTTGAAAGTGTACCTGAAAATCGTCGGGTGAGTATGTTTTCACGACAATGAAAATCGACTCTGCGTCGAACACGTGTTGTTGTTGTTACATAACCTTTCTTTGATTCCTATGAATTATAATCCCATATATACTATTGAAAATTTATTTTAGACCATTTAATGAATGCTTGTACTTAGTTGTTTTTGCTCTTATGTTAATTTCCAGTCTCATGATGATCAGCAGGCTGAATTTTCAGCCCCTCTAGTTTCTCAAGAACCTATCCAGGTAAGAAGCATTTTGCCCTTCACTGCTTGTATGACAGTTCATCCTCTATTATTTCTATATACACTGTTTTTTTTTTATTTTGCAGTGTTATGATGATCAGCAGGCTGAATCTTCGGCCCCCCTAGTTTCTCAAGAACCAATCCAGGTAAGAAGCATTTTGCCCTTCACTGCTTGTATGACAGTTCATCCTCTAATATTTCTATATACACTAATGTTTTTTTTTATTTTGCAGTGTTATGATGATCAGCAGGCTGAATCTTCAGCCCCCCTAGTTTCTCAAGAACCAATCCAGGTAAGAAGCATGCATTATAATATGGCTAGATAATTTCCTGAATTCTGATTGGCTAATGCATGTTCATTATTTTGCCATATCAGGACCGTTGTCCCAGATAAAAAGAAAAAGTTTGCGTTTGGCAATTGTTTTAGCGGGACTTCTCAAAGCCATATAATAAATAAGTTATTAACCTCGTTTGCTAGGTCTGTATGGGAAAATATCAGACCTTGGTCTTTTTGTACAGACCTCGTTACGCTCGGTCCGCACAGTCAAGACCTCGGTCTGATATTTTCCCATACAGACCTCGTGCTTGGTTAATAACTCTTTATTATTTTTGTATGAGCCTTTCCATTAATAATTTATTATTATTCCATAATGGTGTTTTGTCTTACTGCATTGTCCAAATGTCTCTTAAATTACATCCTTTTCTTTTCAGGATCCCAGTAACCTCAACAGGGCTTTGAACAGTAAAGGAACACAGTCTGGGGAGTCCTACACAAGCAGACTACCTTACCAAAAGTACGAACTTCGAAAGAAGTCAGATATCAGATCAGAGGCCATCAGCAATATTCACCAGATTCTGATGTCACATGTCCATGGTAATGAATCTGCTATGAGGGATCTGTTAAAAGACATTCTACACTCCAAGAAGTTTAAAAGTACCTTTGGAAATATTGATTTCAGTGGGAATACTTGCAATGACAAATTTTTGCATGCTCTTGTGAATGAATACAAGTGTCTTGAAACCCCTCGATGTCAAAGAAGTTGGGAGAGCTAATGGTAGGCTTCAAGACCGTTTATTGTGCACCGGTAACATACACCGCACGCGCGCGAACGCTTACGTCACAATCACTGTTGTTAATTAATTATTTCAACGGGACACAGGAAGCCCGCATTTCACAACACCTTCCCGGGGCGCGAATTTACAGATACAGTTCAAAGTTCTTATTTCTTAGTTCTTATTAAAGTTAAATTATGTCTCGGTGTCGTCTTCTGCCTGCTGCCGGATTCTCTGGCGAGCTTTTTCCGCAGCGGACCTCTTCGCGGGTCTGGTGTAGGTTTCGGCCGGCCCTGGTACGGTGTCATCTGGCACTGGCCCTTCCAGACTCTCAGACATTTCAAGCGGGTATAACTTTTCGATCGGTCTGATGAGTTCTTTTCTATTACTCGAACGCAGAGTGGCTGCTCTCACTCGACCATCCCTTCCGGGGAGAAGACCTTTGATAACGCAAAGTTTCCACTGGTTTCGTGGGAGATTGTCGTGCACCAGGACAACATCTCCAGGTTTAATTGGTGGTGTGTCCAAGTGTCCTCGGCTTTGGTGGAACTCTCTTAAGCTCGTGAGGTATTCTTTCCTCCAGCTCGTCCAGAAAGACTTCAATAGGGTCTCGTGGTATCTCTTGCGCTTTCTCAACGTTCTCGCTGTTACCTGTCCTGGAGGGACGTAGTCTGTGTCCCCTCTTGATCTTTCCGCTGGTAGATTGAGAAGCCGTTGGCCACAAAGAAAGTGAGACGGTGTTAGGGGAGTTCCGTCCTTGATGTCATTGTACATGTAGGTTAGCGGACGACTGTTGAGCGCCGCCTCCACTTCGGTGACAACGGTATTGAGTTCGAATATGTTCAGCGATGCCTTGCCGATACTCTTCCTTAAGCATCTTTTCACGAGTCCCACTAGTCTCTCATAAAATCCTCCCCACCACGGAGCTCTCTCGGCGATAAACTGCCATGTGACTCTCTTTTGGGTGAGAAACTCATGCGATACGTTCGAATCGAACGAGTGGCTCGTTATTTCCTCAGCGCCCGCCTTGAAATTCTTTGCGTTGTCTGAAATTATCATGTCCGGAATTCCCCGTCTGCTGATAAACCTTTTGAAGGCTCGAATGAATGCTTCTGCTGATAAGTCTTCTACTATCTCGAGGTGTAGTGCTCTAATGGAGGCACAAGTGAACAGACTTATGTACACTTTCATTTGGGCTGATTTCTTGCCAATGTCGCGGACAAACAGGGGTCCCGCGTAGTCGAGTCCGGTTACTTGGAATGGACGACCATCCAAAACGCGAGCTTTGGGTAGTGGTGGAGTGATAGCGGAGCGATAAGGGCGGCCTTCATGCCTTCTACAGATTACACATTTAGATAGTATTTGTTTGACCTTTTGCCTTCCTTGTGGGATCCAGTATTGTTGCCTGATTTGAGTCAGTGTGTCTCGTACACCTCCGTGAAGGACGAGTGCGTGAGCCTCACGAATGATCAGTTCTGTCAAGTAGCTATCTTTGGGAATAAGTACTGGAAATTTGGTTTTCTTTGATAGGGGTGCATTCTCTAGTCTGCCTCGACATCGGACGAGGCCGTCCTTGTCAATGTACAGTCCCAATTTGCCGATGATCGCCGGGCGCTTTGGCTTAGATTGTTTACTCATAAGATGCTGAATTTCGTCGAAATATGCTTTCCTTTGTGCTGATTTTATAAGGATTTTCTCTGCGTGGCGTATATCTTGAGTGGTGATTACTCTGCCTACGATATTCTTTCGACATTTCGCCACAAAGCGAAGTACAAGCGCTATGATCCGTAGTGCGGTGTTCAGGTTACTATATCTTGTAATGTCGATGACTTCTGGATATTCCATGGGGGTTGTTTTTGTCATTAGTTGTTGTACACATTCATGGTTGTGAGTTGTGTTGCTAACTTTGATTTCTTTCCATGTCGGCCAATCGTCTTCGGACTGTGCTAACCACGACGGACCCTCAAACCAAAAGCGGGCGAGTTTCCCTGTGAGTGCTTTCGCGGAGATCCCGCGTGTTAGCAAGTCCGCAGGATTCGATGACGTGGGACAATATTTCCACTCGTGTCGCCGTGCATGTGATGCGGTTATTTGCTTTATCTTCTCGACTCGAGTTTTGATGAACTTTGGTAGCTCCTTGTGCGTTGATATCCATGATAGCACTATCTGTGAGTCACTCCATAGTACAACTTTGGACAGAGTTATTGCAAGGCTTTTATTGATGTAATCATAGAGCTGAGCCCCTAGAAGTGCTGCCTGTAGTTCTAGTCTGGGTAGTGTTTGTGTCTTAATTGGGGCGACTTTGCTTTTCGCCATTACAAACGTCGCTTGTGTACTGGCTCTCATGTAGCCGACTGCTCCGTAGGCTCGTTCGCTACTGTCGCAGAATACGTGGATTTCTACTGGTTCATGGGTGCTTGATAGTGGTGTGTAACGCCTCGGAATCTCAAGTGAAGTGAGGTGTTTTACTTCCTCAAACCATTGCCGCCATTCTTCTCTGTGATCACTTGGTAGGTTGTCATCCCAGCTGATGTTGAGCTTCCATAATTTTTGCATCATAATTCTTGCTCTTATGCTGAATGGTTCTACTGTACCCATGGGGTCAAAGAGCTTCGATGCAATGCTGAGCACTGTTCTCTTCGTCGTTTTGTCGATTTTCTTTGTCGTTTCGAGCAACTTCTCAAGTGATAGTGAGAGCGAGTCCGATTGCGAGTTCCATTTGATGCCGAGTACTTTTACCATTCGGTCTGCGTCTGTCTTGTCGATTTGAGTTTTCTTTGTTAATCGCGCGGAGTTTGTTGTCCACTGACGCAGATTCATGCCGGCTTCAGAGAGGTATTCTCTTGAGCGGGCGTAGTATTCGATTGCTTGTTCTTCGGTACTCGTCCCGGAGACTACGTTGTCCATATACATGGAGTCTTTTAAATCTGCGGCAATTTTGTTCCTTCCCTTTTGGTCGAGGTGATAGCTAGTTCAGTAAAATTAGAACTCAGTCTGTAACTAATTGCAACAGAAGGTTTTTCTTCATAATATCCTTGGAGATACTCTCTTGAACATCATATCAAAAATCGGCAAAAATCTGAGCATGCGAAGATCACTAAATCTGGATTTGAAAAACAGCTAAAAAATCGATGATTTATATGAACATGAAAACGAGGCTACAACCGGAAGTCGTTTATTTTGCTAGTAATTCCTTTAATATGTGCCTTCCTTTTCTAGAAAACCAATAATTAAATGTTGTTAATAATATTCCTTTATTTCTAGTGAAAGTAGATGTTTCTATGACTTTTCACATAGCGTATTTCTATGAAAGTTCGGGCACTAAACAATTTTATGTAGAGTTGAAATTTTACACATTGCTATGTCGCCGTTAAAATATACAAGATATTAAAAGTCCAAGCTGTTTTTATTGACTTCATGTGCATTAGGTCTACTAGTATCTATTTGGAATATTTCTTTCTAATCACCTTTTAGCCAAGAGTTAATGCTTCAAAAGAAACTACTGACAATCTCTATTAAAAAATATTCATAACTGTCAGCATCACACCGTCTTGCTTGTAGACGGTAAACAAGTTTAATAGTGAAAATCTAAATATCTTTATTTAAAAATGAGCCATCTTTAGAGGTTATTCGACTGACTTAAAGTGCCAAAATGCAGTATATTGTACTTATACTACTATATACAGTACTTATACTACTACGACGTAACCCAACTTGAATAGCAAACATACTCTCGATTATTTATTGGGGACAAATCAACTATTTGCAAAATGCACGTGTTCTGATTTAGTCTGTGATCTCTTCGCCTTCGTCAGGTTCAGGCTCTCGCGACGTAGAATTGGTGCAGCTAACACCCCTGCATTGACCACAAGCTGGGGAACTCTCGAAGCCATTCTTCCTATACGCACATCTTCGCGTGTTGCAGTCTGACGAGCAGTTACATCTAATGACACGTAAAAGGTATTCAGGAGCAGCATCCTTGTCAGTCATGCATCACAGGAAGCAGTTGATCTGTATTTTTTGTCCATCCCCATCGTTGGACTTCCTCTATTGTGTATTCTTGTCCCTTCCACTGTCCCACTTGCAGATAGACTCTCAATGAGTGATATTTTGCGGCTGATGATGTTGGAGGAAGACTTTGTGGCTGGACGTATGATTTCCTGCTGCATGGCAAACTTCTCACAGTACTTCTTGTACCTCAGCTGATCTACGGTCTCGCCTATCTTACCTCTGTATAGAGCCACTAGCGCGTTCTCGCCAGCTTTTATCACATTATCAACGAATGCACGTGCACAATCAAACACGGCAGCTTGATCTTGAAATTACGCACTCTCCACATATGTCTTGATTACAACGCCTTTGCCAATACCAAAAACACGAGAAGTGGTGTCGCAACCAAGCAGTGCGTGAAGAAACAGAATATTCTTGCATAGTCGCTCGCCGAGCTTCGTCTTTACATGTCGCATGCTCCAACTTCTGCTGCTTGTATTTGCTTTTGGCTCCGGCTTGAATATCAGATCATTGTTTGATAGATCGCGCGCAATAGTAGCAAAGTAGTACAATCAGATCTGTGTTGTCGCCAACCAGTGTGGTATGCTTGGATTCGGATGTCTTTACTGCGGTTTGCACGATTAATACATCTGCGTCGCCGTCGGCCTGGTGGGTAGTGCAACCCTTCTCGGCAAGCCTCTGGCGTAACATCTCAATTAACTGTTGCTTATTCTTTGCAATAGCTAGAAATTGTTCTTTCTTGATAGCGACTTTCATGTTTGCTGATAGACTAACTGTTGCTCCAGTTTTGTTCCCTACTTGCCTCTGTTGTGTCATGCTCTTGGTTGTTAGCGTGTTGTAACCGTCGTAAACAATGATAGGTTGCTGGTACTTGCGCTTGACATATCTGCAATAGATCTGGCAGATTTCCTCATATGTTGCAGCTCCTGGTTCATCTATCCATCCATCATTTCATTCATTAATGCATCCATTTATTCAAACATTCATTTTATCCATCCATATACATACATTCAAGTCTCCATCCATTCATTAATCCATTCATCCATCGTTTCATTCATTTATAAATCAGTTTATTCTAAAATAACTCATTTATTCCATTCACCCATTCATCCTCCAATTCACTAATCACCTCCCTCCATTCATGCCTGTTTATCCATCCATCAACTGTTTCATTCATTCATTCAAAATTTGTGCGGGCGGAATGTGACTTCTTCAGTTTTGTTGCAGCTGCAAAACTCAAACCCGTATCGATTTATTCTTGATTGAAAGACAAAGAAACAAACTTACACGATACATGTACATGATAATTAACTGAAAAAAATGTTTTTAAGTTAAATTACAGAAAAACATTATATATATCTGTTTAGCTCGCAAATCAAAAACGGATTTTATTTTATTTTATTTTATTATAGCGGTCTTTTTTAAGCATTTCTACTTTTTTGAAATCGGAGCCTCGTTTTAATGTTGTAAAAATATTAGGTCTATCTTGTGTCACTTTAGCATCGTTTTTCGGCAACTTCGCAAGCACCGATTTTTGCCGATTTTTGATATGTTATAGGGGATATATTATTCTATCAGAAACCGTTGAAATACCTTCTGTTGCAATTAGTTACAGGTTCGTCTCATATTTGGCCTAAAATTACTGGACTAAGCGTATTGTTGCTCCCAGCAGGAATGGCGATGGGGCAGCGCCGAAGAGTACACGTTTAAATCTGTACACCTTTAAGTTGCCAGGGCTGCTGGCTGACTTGGTTGAGTCTTTGAACCATAGAAAGCGTGTTGCGTCTCTATCCAGTTCGTTCAGCTCTATTTGTAGGAACGCCTTTTCGATGTCAGCTGTAAACGCTATTTCGTGAAGTCGAAATTTTAGTAGAATACCCATTAACTCCTGCATGAGGTTTGGACCTTTGTACAGACAATCGTTTAAGCTTGGAGCGTTTGGGACTTTTGCAGATGCATCGTACACTATTCTCATTTTCGTAGTTGCACTGTCTAATCTGAAGACTGGAAAGTGCGGGATGTAATGCAATATCCCCACGTGTGTACTTGGGGTAGAGACCTTTTCGATGAATTCTTGCTTTTCCTGATCTTCCAGGTATTTGATGTAGCTTTCGATGAGTTTGGGATCTTTCCTCAGTAGGCTTCGACGGAGACTATCTAGTCTGTTTTTAGTCATCCCGAAGTTGCTTGGCAACTCGTGCTTGTTGTCTCTCCATGGCAGACGTACAACGTATCTGCCAGAGTATTGATTAAATTCTATGGTTTCAGTGAAGACCTTTAACACATCATCTTCTTCTTCGTCTTTAGTTGTCTCTATCTCGTTGATTTCCCAGAATTTAGGGAGTATGTCTTCGAGCGATTCTTGGGCTTGTATGGCGTCTGTTCTATTACAGGCTACCCGTGAGGAACACTCTCTGCTGTCCTGTGTGGTGGGGCCAGAGATTAGCCAGCCGAACTTGCTATTCATGGCGATGATTCCTCCGTCGCCACACTTGATTACTTCTCCTGTTATCAAGTAGCCGTAGAGGTCGTTTCCGATAATGATGTCCACGTCAAGGGCCTCATTGTTTTGCGGTGGGTCAGCTAATTTGAGCTGTTCTATTTCCTTGTGGTTTAGGCCGCCTTGTTTCATTTGGTATGACAACGGCGGACATATGATCGGTGTGACAAGCGCTGTAAAGTCAATGTCTTCGTGATTGGTGCGGAATTTGAGTTGTACAACTTGGTACTCCTCTCTGTTGCTGCGGTTCGAACCGAACGTTGTCACGTCGAGTACTTCGTTTCTTAGCGGTTTGAGTTTTAGTTTTTCCTTGAGGTCCTTTGCTATGAAGGTTCTTTGAGATCCGGAGTCAAATAGCGCTCGGGCTTGATGCATGTGGCCTTTTGAACTGACAACTGTCACGAGTGCAGACTGCATTAATATCGTCGCGTCCGGGTGTGGGGCTTGCGTTGTTCCCATATGCGTATGTGCGCTCGATGCGGACGCGGTTACGTTGTTGTCTTTATGTGCATGCGTAGAGGACGTGTTCTGTGACTCGCACAGTGACGTGTGGTGCTTCATTTTGCAGTTTCTGCAGCTGCCTTTTGAGTAGCATTGACTGGTTGTGTGATTTGCGCCGAGGCAATTAAAGCATCGTCGGTTCTTGCGTAGAAATGCAAAACGGTCGCTTACGGTAGTTATTTTATCGCATTGTACTGGTGGGTGTTGACCGTCACAGTACGTGCAGGTCTTTCTTTCTGGTTTACTACTCGCTCTTTGCCTTCTGCGATATGCACTGGAGAGGAAAGCTCCTGCTGTCGGTACTGGTTTGTCATCTTGCAAACCGGATGTTGACGGTGATTCAGGGGTGTTCAAGCGACCCTTTTCGCGCGTTTCTATTTCTTGTCTTAGCGTGTCTCTCAAGTCATTGAGGCAGCTATCTGCTTTCTTGTTCGCTCGAAATATTGCGCGGCGTATTTCTTCCGGTAGTTTCTTCAGTAGTATTGGTATCAGTAGACTACCGTAGGATTCCGTTTGCGTTCCTAGGGCTTCTAAGCCTCGTATATAGTTTTCGCAAGTGTCATAAAATGTTCTTAGCCTTTTCACATCGCCTGTTGTTGAGGGGATTTTTGATAAGGCGTCCATGTAATGATTGATCAGGGTCTGCCTCTGGCCATAGCGTTGCTGGAGAATATCTACAGCTTTCATGTAATTGTCGTTTGAGAGTGGCAGTCCCGAAATTGTGCGGGCTGCCTCGCCTTTCAGGAGGCCATTCAAGTAGTTCATTTTGTCTATATTAGACAGTTCGGAGTTTTTGTCTATGGCAGAGGAAAACCCATCCCAGAAAGTGAGCCAGTCTAATAAGTCGCCACTAAACGGCTTCAACGTTAGTTTCGGCAGCTTAATGGCTACTCTATGTTGTGGAACTTGCTCTTTAACATCGTTAAACTGAAACGAGCTCACCCGTTTTTGATCCGGTTTCATGTATCCAGTTGTGGATCCGATGAACTTCATGACCTTTGTTTGTAGCTCGGCTATCCTCTCTTTCCACAGGATTGCATCTGCTACTTCGTCCTCTATAGCTTGTTGGTCCGCGCAGAATCTGATGATTGCTTCGTCGGCTCTCTCTAGTTCGTCTTTGCGACGGTTAAGTCTGTCGACGATAGCTTCTAGCTCCGGCAAGTTTGTTTCTTCGGATTCCATGATCGAATCAGCCTTGTTGATGTCCCTCGTGCAATGACCTCGTATCGCGGCGCGTGAGCCTTTCTTGATTCTTAGCTCGTGTTCGGCCATTTTTTAAGATGTCTTTTACCTGGTGTGCTCCTCCCGGGTTTCGGCACCAGTGTCTTGAAACCCCTCGATGTCAAAGAAGTTGGGAGAGCTAATGGTAGGCTTCAAGACCGTTTATTGTGCACCGGTAACATACACCGCACGCGCGCGAACGCTTACGTCACAATCACTGTTGTTAATTAATTATTTCAACGGGACACAGGAAGCCCGCATTTCACAACAACAAGGCATGTAAAAACAAAGAAGAAAACCTCTCCATACGAACAAAAGCCAAGGAATTGCAGCAGCCCATCAAGAGTTCTGACACCAAAGGGAAGAGCCATATTGCCTTCCAAGGAGTAACCCCTGGACACTTCAGTAGTAGAGTCCAGGCTGCAAAGGATATGGGAAGAGTAAGCACCTATTGTGCAGAACGAAGACGCTTGTTGTCAATTGTAGCATTTGACTACTCACAAAAATTCCTTGCAGAACTATTTGGTTGTTCAAAAAATACAGTCACTGCAGCAAGGGTACACTGTGTCCTGTTTGGCAGAGGAGGGGTGCCCCCACCAACCCTTAAATTTACCAGGCAACGAGTGTCCCAAGATGTTCTTGATGGGTTATCAGAGTTCTTGTTGAGAGATAATGTATCAAGGCCTTCCTCATGCCGCAGTGTTGTCATCAACAAAGAAGAATGCCCTGTGCGATACTGGCAAGACTCCATCAAGGCATTAATCCAACAGTATCGTCTCGAGTTCCCTAATGGAGTCAAACGCACATATATCTATGCCCACATTCCAAAGAACTTCCGCCAGAACACAATGCTTGCTGGTCTGTGTAACTTGTGCGAGGACTTTGGTTATTCTAATTTTGAGAACATGATAGATACAGTCAAGAAGCTGCCACCTGAAACTGTCCAGGAAGACGTGAACAATATTGTCCATGAAATAAGGCATCTACAGCGTTTTCTCAAGTCAAAATTTTCAAATCAGGTAAATGAATTCTCTGTTTTACCGAGTTTATAATATGCTCTTTGTTTTACATGAAAATTTATAGTTTGCCATATGGAAGACATGAGAAGCATTATAATCTATTTACTACTAGATCTGAAGTCTTCCATATGGCAAACTATAAATTTTCATGTACAAAGATTTATCAGAATTTATCACAGCTCATTGGGAATTCTCTCTCAAAATATACTGGCTGTTTTTCTGTAATCAGCCCTCCATGACAAGCACAAAAGTTGTTAGCAATGGGCATCCTTGGAAAGAATTATTCAAAGTTTGCAGAATTTGAATAATAGTTTTTTCCCTCTGGGGATTATGCTAACAACTTGTGCAGGTTTGTTTCACACTGATTGGCTACTGAATTCTCCAGGAATCAGCTAGTAAATGTCAAGTAGCCTGAAAGCATGGCTTTTGTGTGTTTTATGATAGATACATGTATTGGTGTTACCAGAAATTTATAGCATACATATTTTCAGTTACATAACGTTTTGGGTTTGGTCATTTGTTGTGACACTTGTGTTTTATATTGAATTCAGGCTGAGAGGCACTCAAGCTGTTTGGAGCTGTGTATGAACCATGCCATCAATTCTTGTGACCTGCAGCACCCTGACCAGTCACCAGAGTTTAGTTCTGTGTACACAATCTACAACAAGATTGATGCAGCAATTAATCGACTCCCTGCACCAGCAAGAGAGGAATATTTGAAGGAGATGGATAATTTCAAGAAGAATTTTTCAGAATATGTTGGTCACATCCTTAGAACGAAGCATCAAAGTGAATATTATAGGTACTGTACGAATATAGTGCAAGTATTGTCTATACTGTAGCAATTCAAGCATATGATTAGCCTCCATTGCAAACATGTGGTTCACCAAATGAAAAGCCTCCACAATATGTTCTGGTACTGGATCCTTTCGCTTGGCAAACCACATACCATTTACATGTTTACATGTAAACAACATAGTTCACTGTATGGTGTAGTTTGTGTCAACTGTATAGGTGCAATTGTAAGAGGTAAAATTCTTAGATTAAATACTGCAGTTCCAACTTATTTCTTGTCCACTTGATTAAATATATTGTGCATAAAGCTTTTAAACCTTGGAGGAAACTGACACAAGTTGATCAGTCTCTGCTACTTGTAGCATGAACAAGCTATTTCATTATAGCTTACTTACTAACGTTCTCTATTTCTTTATGCTTTTATCTTTTAGGCATGTACTGGATCATCTTAAATGTGGCGAGGCTGTTGTAATAATTGATTATAAGATGAAGCTTGAACTCTGCAAGCATTCCCGAGAGATCCAGCGTGATTGGTATGGGAAAAGGGGCATTTCCATACATGGATTTTATGTCATCGCAAAACTTGCCAATGGTGACAAAAAGATTGACGTCCTAGATCTTTGGTCAGATGACACAAAGCAAGATGCGTGGTTCACGCAAAATGCATTGGACATTGGGTTTAAATGGATGGAGAAAGCTCTTCCTAACTTCAACGTTTACTTGTTTTCTGGTAAATACCACTTGCTTTTGTTGTGTAGATTGATTACAATAAATGAAGGGTTCACTGTGAAAATGACCTAAGTGACTATTTGATGGGTGTCCTGAGATTGATTTTTCCAGCATAGGAAAGTTAGTTATACCATTTTATACCATTCAAAAAATATCATCAAAAAAGTCACTTAGGCCATTTTCACATGGAATCCTAGTGGAGTAAAAGGCTGAGGTAAATGTAATTTTATTTCTCGACTTAAATGTTTCACTACATATTTGAAAAAAAAACAATTACCAGAAGAAGAATATTTATCCCATTTCCATAAATTTGTATAGATGTTTGAAAAAGATGTCTTGTAATTTTGACAATTGATGGAATTAAGTGAATGAATTTTGCTAATCTTGATAGGTCACATGATTTCTATTGCAAGTGACATATTGCAATAGACCATTTCACGGATACCGTAGCTCAACCTCAGCCTCGTCACAGTGCAATATATTCTTTTGAAATATAGTACAGCCCGTGGAATTTTGATGTGCTTTCATTGTCCGTTGATGTGTAAATTCCTTACATTAACGTGGAATGTACATAATATTCTAAAGAATAATTACACTGTGACGAGGCTGAGGTTGAGCTACGGTATCCGTGAAATGGTCTATTGAACTGATTCTTAGTAATAATTTTTTTATATCTTTCTGGTAGACAATGGGCCCCACTATCATAACACGGCTGTGTTGCTCTATCTTGCCGAGGCAAATAAGGCATTTGACATCAACTTGATCGAGTATAACAATTTCGAAGCTGGAGAAGGGAAGACTGTCCTCGATACCCATTTCGCACATATCTCCCACAAGATAATTCGCTGGGTGCGTGTGGGGAACAATCTAGACACCGGTGAACAACTGGCTGAATTACTGCAGGTCAGTAATGTTATTCCTATATCAGCAATGTTTTTACCGTTAAATGTATTGGGAATGTTGATTATGATGTATACAATTTCTTCAATTCATTTGCTTGATATGTCCAAAACAACTGTGGTATCACCTGTCACATATGTGGTAAATCAAAATATGATTATAGATCATTACAAACATGATGGCAGGTCTTTGTTTGTAAAAAAAATGTTGCCTAAAAAGCAGTGACTATGTTCAGGTTTTTCTCAACACACTAACTTTTGTTACATATTGTGTCTGTTTACCTGATATTATTTACAACATGATGACATTGAATGTGTAATTTTCTCTTTGATTTCAGTCCATGAAGAATGTCAGATGCAACAAGCTAATTATTGACCGCTCCAAGGCTCCAAGCAAAATTGGTACCCTGAAAGATATCTCACTCTTTGGGAACTTCAAGTTCCCCACCACAGGACCACATGCATCTGGAATTGTCTTGCAATCACTGGCAGGAGCAGGAAAAGTGCTAAAAAAGACTGCAGCACAACTTCAGGCCCTATCATCAAGATCTATCCCTGTAGCAAGCAACACTGGTGCCTCTATTAGTGATGACTGCTGGCAGCCTTCAGACGCACAAGCAAGGCAATCGAGTAGGTCTGAGTCCTACTTTGTATGTTTTATCCAGCAGCCTACACATACACACACCACAGTCCCTACTCACCTTATTCCTCTCACAGACACACATCATCATGTAATGAAGCCACTTGCTGGATTTGTTGTTAAAAAAGGAGGGGCAAAGAGGGTGACCTTCACTGAGGAACAGAAAAGTATTATGATATACTTTTATGATCGCCAAAAAACAGAACAGATCAGGGCTGATCCAAAAGATGCTATTGCTCAGATGAGACTGAAAGGTATCCCAGAACTGAAAGAGTCACAGATTAAGAGTTGGTGGGGAGCATATCATCGTAAGCAAAAGCAGCTTGCTGAAGATATGGTATTACAGGCTCAAGAACTGCAACATCAAGGTTTGCCATATTGCTTAAACAATGTCAAACACACTGTTTCAGAGACAACTTATTGGTACACAGTAGTTGTTATTCAAAACAACATTATGATTATTGTGTATGGAGTTGGGAGTAATAAGAAATGAATGGAGCAGTCATGATTGTATTAAATCAGTTTATCCACAAAATTAGCTGCCAAGCAAAGTGAATATCAATTGACAACTTTACCTTGCATTCGGTTGACCTCAGACATTGACATGTCGGCTGATGTTTGACTGTTGTGCAGAAAGTTGTCAGTGAAATTTGTTTTATGTGGTTTATTTATTGCAGGTATAATTAATAATAATTTTTTTATATCTATTAGATGGAAGCACTCTAGAAGGAGAACCTGAAAGTGAGACTGAGCCAGAAATGTTAGCTGTCCCCGAGCTAGATATTCCTACTACTGCCACTGATCCACAAATACCTGTAAATCCACCAGATTCACCACAACCACTGCAACTAACTGGATGTCATTCCTCACACACTCCACAAGTCATAGAGTGGACTTTCAGTGGATCCCAATCCAACATTGGAGGAAGACAAGGGAGCAACGCTTACTGCTTTATAGCACTTTACATGGGGAAGTTGATTCACACATTAAACCTTGTTTGGCCGACAGGAAACATCTTGCCACTTGAGTGGAAAGATGCACTTCTAACAGCCATGTTAAATGGTAATGCTATCCATGATGACCTTTTTGATTTCAGTGCTGTAAATGTTCAAATTGATGATGCTGTAGCCATGGCAGGGGATGAATGCATGGTTGACAATGTAGCAGACCAAATGGACATTTTTGGACATGATCCTGTTATCCAACTGAAAGATTGCATAACGAGACTGGTAAATGATGGACCTCTGCAGTCTTATAGTGTGTTATCTGCCCATGGTCTTACTGTTCTCCTTGTTGTAAATACCAACAAAAGTGCCATGATAATTGACTCTCATAGCCATGGAGCTTCAGGTGCTATTATTGCATTTTGTGAGCCCGATAATGTTTCCAATTTAGGTTGCTGGTTTGCAGCTATGCTCAGAGACAATTTTAACACATGTTTAACTATTGCATCTCTTTCAACCATTAGATATTTACGTAACTCTTAGAAGATGGATTTGTAAAATTATAAATTTATCTCCAGTCTACAATTATTATAACATCAATGGAAATCCAATTTCGAATGCATTTTATTTTTTTGAACTATGTATCAAGACATAGCAATTTGAATCTTTAATTAGACTTTTCCTTTGTTTTGTTTTGCAAATTAGAATGCATACAGTGATTTCACTAAATCTGTGAAATAGATATTCAGTGTAATAGACATGTAGAAAATATTTCTATAGTTTTTGTTTTGATTGGACTATTAGACATTGCCCATTAGATTTTGGTTCATAGCTAGAATAAGTGAAATCACTATTTTGCTTTTAATTGATAGCTTTTATAGATTTGTATATAATTGTACATACCACAACGACCAAATCATGCATGCAAGTATCAGTGGTTTGTTAACGTATTTCTTAGGGGCTGTTTATATGAGGTAGGGTGACCCTATCTCTTTTTAATTTTTATTTTTTTCGTTTCATACAACAAAAAGGATAGCCCCACTGCCTACACTGTAGATGTACCCTACCTCATGCAAACAGAGCCTTAGTTTTTAAAAAAATTATTTATTTAGTTCATTCTATTGATAGTCTATAGGGATACCAGTTTCACTTATTGAAAAATATATGATCCCAGGTTTATGTGTGTGTACTCTAATATCTTTATCTATTTGTTCGACTTCCGTCTCCGTTTTTCTGGTCTTTTTATTTCATTTCTATTATTCTTAGTGCATCTTTTATCTGTTTTTTTTTTTCTTATTGCTGAGGTAGTGGAACGCAAATTTCGGACTGGAACAGTTCCCAGTAGGAAAGACTTGTGTCGACTCCCAGGGGGTCGGGGGTCGGGGAGGGGATCAGGATTTGGGTGGGGCGTTCGGCTAGAATACTAAAGTGGTTACCCTGTTTATGACAGAAGAACTCAAAATACCATTGTTGCCGTTGTGGCTAGCTAACAACTAAGGTTTATAATAAAGTTGCTACCCTGAAAATGACAAGGAGCTAGCTTGAAAAATTATCTTCCCTGAATAGTAAATATATGGGAGTACCCTCCCTCCCCCCTCCCGTGTCGACTATTTATCAGACGGATGAAAATCATTTCGCCCAACAGTGCATTTTTGTAAAAAAAAAATTATCATTGAAGTGTGGCGACCCTCGAAGTTTTAGATAACCGAATGTAGAGAAAATAAAAAATATAAAGATCTTCAAGATCCAGGTTTGCCGGGGCAATCGATATTTTTCTAATGCATTCGAGGGTCGCACTTCAATCCTCCAACGATGGAGGAAAATCATAATTTTAAGAAAACTAGGAAATAGAATGGTGTAAAATCTGTTTATTGAAACCAGCTAGAGCATCTACATTTACAACTACAACTGATGTTAGTAAAGAATGCCGATGTCAGGGGATGCTACAAGTGCGTGCCATGAATGAGGCTTGCCAGTACTGCTCTGATCTGGTTGTACTTGAGGTTGGTACTATCCTTTATCTCTCTCAGTGAGACTCCGCTTTTTGAGGCATGTTGTGCTACTTGCAAAAATTCCTCTCTTCCAACCTTCAAGTCTTTCAATATTTTCCTTCTGTGCTTGTCTTTTCCTTCGCCGTCTGCCATTAGATCTATAATGTAGACTTCAATGGTTGCTTCGGCCACGCCAAGCTTTGTTGCAATGTCGTTCATTGCTTCGCCGGCACACCAACTATTGAAGGCAGCTCGCTTTTTGGGATTTGTTGCTTTAACAACACCATAAAGTTGCTTTAGGGCATTTTGCTAGTAGATAAAATAATATAAATAAAATCAATAGAGCTGTTCAATGAGCTGGCACCGGGCTCTTCCGCAAAGTGAGAAGTAAAGTGAATATGACCGATTATGGTTGAGTTATAACGTAAGTAAAAATCGTACTAATTCCGCTTATACTCAGAAATAAATTACTCACTGAAAACACGGGTCTTGCACGCTTCGATATGTGGTCTACAGTAGGACTTCCACACTGCTTGTTGCTGTCCTTGCTGCTAAAAATCGACACCGACGGTCAGCGTATATATCATAAGGCTAGGCACAATGCAAAAACTGACGTTTCAGACCTACCTTTGACTATATGCCATTTCTTAAAGTTCACTAAAATGCAGACAAGAAAGGGTCTGTAAAGAACACTGAACACTGCCACGAGTGAGTGTAATGTGAGACTTCGTTTGAGACTGACGAACAATGGCCAAAAGCGAAAAGGTGTTAGTTTGATTGAAAAGTACTGAAGCCCATTCATACCTTGAGCAGTGAGTCATACATGCCACGATGGATGTGCTTTCAATTGACTCCTACATTTGGTGTTTAGTTTTTACCTTTCTTTGTCCTTCTGACTTGGCGAGAGTGGGAATTTCAACAGTAACTTGGTGGAATATTATTTTTGGCAAGCAGGCAAAGTTTTTCAAGAAAAGGCTGAGAAATTGTGGAGAGCTTGACCTTTCCAACACCGGAAAACAATATGTAAGGATACCGCTTCAATTATTTGAAGGAGTTTTACATCTTGACCTTGAAGATACAGAAATTACAAGCAAACACATTGTGCAGATAGCTAAGAGATCTCAGCTTCATTCTCTAAACGTTGCAAAGTGTTGTCAACTCAACGAAGAATTTCTATTTAAGTGCAAGAATTACTTTGGCGAACTTTCAGAACTTGACATTTCTCACAACCCGCATTTTTCGATACTGGGCCTCGCGTCTGTATGTTCTTACGAAGAAATGCGCATTGTGCGGGCCTATGGTATGGAACTTTCAAGCAAAGAATGTTTATTTCTTATTGCAACATTCGATTCCATCGTGAGAAGAGAATGTGTCATTGAAACTGCGGATGCGGAATATCCACTGGATCTGTACCAAGCATTTAGACGTGAAATCGAACTGTTTTGAGAACAGTGGACTACCGTATTTTGTACCGCTAATATATGCGTTAGACCAATTCGTATTATATTTCGTTTTGTTATTGGCATATTGTCGGCCACCGGAACTGATGAAAACTTCTTGAACAATAGAATGGTTTCAAGTTTCTTGATCCTTCAAGTAGTAATAAGCAACTATGGAGATTTTAACAGGGTTCCCCAAATACAATTTTAGCAATAGTCCGAATGTATGTAGTTTAAGTACTCATTAAAACATATGTTCAATAATATTGAGTGAAAAGTTTTAGATAGACTTACAAAAATGAATTAGAAATTTGAATTTCCCGCGTTTGGAGCGATTATCCAATCGCGTACACACATTATAATGAGATTAATGACGTAGCGGAATTATTTGCTAACGACTTCTGTGCATTTCAATGGGGAAATGTGCCCAGTTCTTACACGGAACATTACTTAAGCTAAACGAAGCCATACATATCAAATGGCAAATGCCTAGCTTAAACCAACAAGTCTGGCATGTGAATTTAAGTCTTAATATTTAATGCCTTGCATTCTCACATTCTCAATTATGCAATATCTTCTATAAATGCTGTATTAGTTGTAATTGTAGTCACACTGAGGTTGAGGTTCTGTACCTCGAAACATGTCTGTGAACATTAAAAATGTCATAAAATTCATCCAAATCATTATCTTATTTCTAATATGTATCGCAATTCTCCTATCACTTTGATCTACAGAGAGACGGCGTTATTTTCCGGTAATGCTGTCTCAAAATCAGGGCTGGTGATTGGCCCAAGCATTGAGGACTGCATCGAAGTGGCTTTCTTCAAAATCACAAAAACTACTGAAAATCAATTCAAAATTGAGCAGCAAATATAAAACAACTTTTTTAGATAATATCCGTGATAAAATGACCAAAAACAATGACATATTTTGAAAAAATGGCCCGTGCTAAGTTGAATTACAGCTACACACGACTACTGCAAAAAGTAAACTGAACTGAAATCTGTTGGTCTAAACTAGATAAAATAACTACACAATAGAGTTGTTCCGCATAAAGCCAAACTTCTACTGTACAAATATAATTGTCCATTATATGACCGTAGATATGCTAATTTTCAAAATGTCAGCCGTAAAAGTCATTTAGCAACACTGAGTTGACAAAGCAGTGATCTGAAAAATCTACCAGTAAACAACTATTTTCAGTTCACTTTTACATTTTGGTATTTCTTTAGTTCTTCTCTACCCAGAACCACAATGCCGACTAAGGGCCTGATTATATGAAGCGGGCTGGCCCGTTTCTAATATAATCACAACCACCAAACTTTTTGTGTGTTATAGAGAAGCCGGGATCTCGACAATTAAAGCAATCCAACCCGCTTAACCTAGCCAGCCCGCTTCATACAATCAGGCCCTAAAAAGAAAGGAAAATGAATTAGAATTATACAATTTCAGTACTTTATGAAAATTAAAGTTCTTCGAACAAAGAAATGTGTCTCTCTGTGAGGAAAGTACAAAGCTCTATAACTGCTGGCAACAACCACCTTGGATGACGCCATATTCCGGCCACGCATTTATAATCTTTAAGGTTTTTAAAAATGTGTTCTATGATTATTCGCTTTTGAGAGAGTTTGCGATTGAAACGGCGGGCTTTGTGTTTTTCCCTCAGATTAGGCATTCTCCTTATCTGGTTTTGCCTGAAAGGTGTTAGGAGTGGTGGAGTGTCTGGATACCCTTTGTCAGCCAAGAAAACGACATTGGGTGGTATGTCTAGAGCTAGGCCCGGACCAATTTGTTCCATCAATCAAAAACTTTGCTCATCGTGCATGCTGCCCAGAAATCCAGCCTGGAGAAAACGAATATGGCCACTGTTGTCGCAAACCATTTGTGTGTTTAGCAGATGGAAATGCCGATGTCCACTGTAGAAGTTCCTTTGAGGCTCTGTTGTTGGCCTGTAGATTTCATGAGGTGTTACGTCAATCACCCCCACACAATTAGGGAAGACACTCCAATTGTTGCACATAGAGGCCCACTCTCTTAGGGTCGGCCAAGTTACTGTGTTATGAAAATGGCGCCAAAGAGCACAGATGACTTGATACAAAAGAGATGAAATTGTTTGAGGACTGGCGTCAAACATCAAAGCAAGCGTGTCGACATGAGGATATTTTCTTAGCCAAATCAAAACTAACAATATCCTATTTGTGATGTTAAGCTTGTACCTTCTAAATCTCAGCCTAGGCCTGCCTTGCCTAGTGATTTGGAGAAGACCAGGCGTAGCACGATGAACAATGTCGAGGAATGACTCTACTGTCTCACCTGTGTTTAGCCAAAATAGATAGCGTTGACCAGAAATGAGAGAAAATACATCTCGTCCTCCAAAGTTATTTCCGTGAAAATTAGGCAGGAGCCTATCACGCAGAGGCAAGGAGCACTGGGTGGGGTTTACCAGAGATATTATCCCAGCGATAAATTGAGTTAAAATAGATAGTATAGTGAATAGTTGCCGGAGCTGATCTTCATAGATTATTCCTTGCATTTGTGGTGGGCCAACAAATTAGACAACAATTGATTTGCTGGCAAATTGAAAGCAGCAAGAAATATAGGCGTAAGTAGTGAACTTTTCGTTGAATCATTTCAGTATACTGCTTGCAATCAAGCTGTGTTTTTAACTCCAGGAACTTCCAATTATTTGACCTCAAAACAACATGACCACCGATCAATGCTTAGCGGGAAGACAAAGGAACAAAGTGGTAATAAAAAGTAATTCCAGATTCCATAAAAAAATATAGGGATCTAAAGAGATTACATCATATAGCAGACATGTTTGTGGTCAAATAATCAAATCTTTGCTCATAAAAATATGCCATTGTTCTTGTTCACAATAAATGGCATTCATGAAATCCCTCTAAAATTGTCTAAAAATTCCAATAGCAGCCTCAGTTTTCCATTGGCATTATACAAATGACAAATATATCTCCTCCCCCGGCTCTACTTGAATGTAAATCTAAATGAAATACTGTATTAAACTCCCTATTGGGACTTATAAATACAAATATATCTCCTCGCTCCTCCCTCTCTATAAACACAAGAGGTATTTATCACACTTTTGGGTAAGGTCGTGCAAATCTTTTAACATTGTGAGTAGATGTATAAAAGCCTGATCATGAGCTCCGCTCATTCTCTTGTCGTTCCACGAGTGTAGTCAGTCATGTCAGAAATCTGGAGATCTTTTGAGGATACAGACACCGAACAACAATCATCGTCGTCATGTAGTACTGCAAGGCAAGACAGCAAACGAATGAAAGTTAGAGTTAGAAGTGGAAACAGAAATTTTAATGGACGCGTATATGCACAGTATGGAACAAGGATGGAAGGCAGTCCTCCTTAGGGTAAGAGAGAAAATACGAAATTCGTCCATCAGTACAGTCTTGAAAGATTATTACACCAAAGAGCATGAGACCAAAGTATTAAGAAGCATGAAAAGAATTGTGAATGAAGAGCTGAAGAAACAAGCTTTTTTGTACCAGAAGAGCGCTGCTAGCAATCAATTTAGTAAGCCAAAAAAGCACAAGACAACAGTGCAAAAGAATATGCTTATCGATGAAAAACAAGCTGATCAGCAAGATGACGTAAGATCCCCAGACAAGATAGACACGAGCATCTTCGAATCTCATGAAAGTGCCGAGAAAGAGGAAGAATCTTTAAGCTGTTCTTTACAGGTGGCTACTTCATCTCAGAAAAAGGTGCAGTCACATCCGAACCTCAAAGTCATAGACAAACACATGCGATATGCAACAAAGTCAACACCTGAGCAAAGAAAAAGGTCCAAATTCAATGCCTTTTGTGATGATTCAGATGACGAGGATGATGATGGTGCACCTACTCAACCACCAAAAAAGAAGAAAACACTGCGAGAAGTAAGCTACGAAGCACAGACGGCTCACCAAGCAATGTGCGAGCAGGCAACGGTAGGTCTTGGCCTGATGTCACATGTTCTTAACAAGCTCGAGAAGAAATTGGATGACAGCTTTAACTGAAGATGACTAGTTCGGTTCAAGAAACATGTAGCTTCTTTATTGCTATACGTATACTGGCTTTGCTCTGTGTTCATAATGGAGTACAAATACTAAGAAACACTAATTAAAATTGATAATAATGGAGTTAGCATAATTTAGCGCTAGTTGTATTATTTGTAATGCATTCTTTTCTTTTTCTTTTCGAGATATTCCAGCTCTCATGGAATCTCCATTTACAATGCACTAAACGAACTCGAGAATTAAAAAAATTGATAAAAAATTTGCATAAATTATGACTATAAGAAATACATATATTCTTCTATTTCTGATATACATTTTATCTGTGTTCTGATATTTTTTCAACTAAAAGTATTTGCTCCATAAACAATCAAGCCTATTTTCTCGTGAAATGTTTGCTAAATCAACGTTATATATGTTCAAAGTTTTCCTCGTGCTTGTATAAATGCAGTCCAAGAGACCTATACTGTATACACACTGCATCTTTTAAGGTATCAGGGTACCCCAAAGTTTCTCAAAAGGGTCGATTTTTTCTTTTTTACATTTTCTGATAGAATACACAATAAGCTATGATTTGGTGAAAAAATTATTTCACTAGCGATTTTTAATAGCGAGTTATAAGCGAAAAACTTTTTACCGGCTTAATCCCTTTCAATTATCTGTCGACATCACTTGTCAATTGACCTGTCATCAAGAGAGCTTGTCGATAAAGAATATATCGGTCTAAACTATTGAAACCTTTGTAAAAAGATTATTCAACAAGAGCCAAAGTTGAATGGGATCAAATTGCCTTGACTTCCCACCATTTGTGTGGGAAACGTAACAAGATTTTGGTTGCCCTTTACTTCAGCTGTCATCGGGCAAGATTATGAGGTGTTACAATCCCCCTGTATCAACAAACCCGCTTCTTGGCTCCAAAACACATTTTTGTGTTTTTCTCGGAAGTGAATTTACGTTCAATTAGCCGTGTATTTTGAGTTCCCGGTCAAAAGGATTTTAACGGATTCATCTGAAATTTGGCAGAGGTCGTCTTCGATAATTGTTCTTTAAAAGTGTGTCTCCGATTTTTGATTTTTTGCTCCATTCCAAAGTTATCGTCTGTTTTGTATCGGATAGAGCTATTCTGGCGGTGTAACTTTAGGAACGTATAACAGAACAACGGGGCAACTAATCAAAAATCTGAGACACACTTTTGACAAGTGATATCTCATGATCTCAGAAAGATAGTAAACATTGTTTTCGGATCAATATTGGTTGACCGGGAACTCCGCGAAGACACCTCGGTGAAAATTTGAATAATTCGCTTTAACATAAAAGGAAAAAATTATTTTACAATAAAAATAATAGAAATAGTTTCTACATTTATTCAGCTTTCTAAAAATGTATACTTTAATGGGGTTTAGACTAAAAGTTTTGGCACAATATAGAGTTGAACGCACACCGGTCGCTAGGGGTACCCTGATACCTTAACCGCTCAAAATGCAACAAAAAAGTGACTTGTCTTTCTTGCGTGGGAAAAAAATTGAATCAGTACAGGTGTATCTTGATCATAATGAAGCTTGTCCTACGTATGTAAACGAAAAAAAGAAAAGGGTATGTACTAAAACTTGGCCGACAATAGAGTGATCGCACTTAACCCGTGAAAAAGTACAAAATCTAAATAGTACTAAATAGCAAAAAATCCCTTGTTTTCCGTTGTTTGATAGTGCTATTTAACATTATTTAGCTAGTACAATTTCACGAATTAAGTGCAATCACTCCAATAATAATGATAATAAGATCGGCCTTCACTTTTTAAATGCTAATTTAAAAATGCTTATGACTTTTACGGCTGACTAAACATTTTGAAAATTAGCATATCTACAGTCATATAATGGACAATTATATTTGTACAGTAGAAGTTTTGCTTTATGCGGAACAACTCTAGTAAGAAACTTAATCATGAAAAGAAGTAAAAAGAAATCATTCTAAGTAAAGAATAATCTCTGATAAGAATAATCGGTAATTTCGTTTTCGTTTTTGGCTTCAATGAAGTCAAAGTCACAGCAACAGTGAATTTTCAGCAAAACAAACAAATTGTCCTTTATGAAGCCAAAAACGGTGTTGTTTAAAAAAAAGATGAGAAAAAAACCTTTTTAAATAAGATAAACAGGGAATACACAAGTTTGGACTACCTTTTTAATACCTTTCAATAACGTTTCAGCATCATTAGGTTGAAGCTATATTTTAATTTAACAAACTTTCACTCATGTCGGTCAGGCAGCTCGATCGTTTTTCGCCAGTTTCCGCAAAGAAACAGCAAAAATAAATCTTCCAAAGCATCAAATGACCTGTATTTCTTTCATTTTGTGAGCTTTTAGACTTGTTTCTATAATTAAATCACCTCTTGTAAGCGTGAGAAAGCTTCCCAGGTCTGGCCGCCATTTCCTTTTTAGCTTTCTTCTTGCAAAGACAGAAAAAAGTTGCCATGGAAACTGTAATTCCTACAACTTAGCAGGTAAAGAGAATCTCACGTTCAATCATTTCAAATTTCTCTTTCTTATTCGTAAAAAAATAGCTAGAATCGCAATACAAAACTAAACGCGATTTTGAGACGGCATTATCGGTTTACAATATAGTTTATAGTAATTTCTATTTTTGAGTATACTCGTTTTGATTCCTATAACTATCATGCTATGTTATGACTATTCAAAAGCTGTGAAATTCATATTTTGAATATATTTAGAATATACTTTTTTTCTGTTATATCTATTTTGAAGCTATGTAATTCATATTTTTAAGTCTATAAAGCCATGGATAAGGGCAAATTATAACTATTAAAGATCTATTAGAGTTTTCCGATTTACGGGCTTTGGCACTAATAGTGCCACATACTAATTAGCATATGTAGTGTGTGCAATAGTGTGTAACACTTACACCACATATCAGAAAACCCTCCACTCCGAATATACATTTGACATTTTTTTATCATGTTTCTTTTCCACACTGAAACAGCATTTTTCTTATTTTAGACAAAAGAAATAGGTTGTTTTAGTATGAGGACTTGTCGCAATGCGTTTCCATATAATTCAAAACCTTCGAAAGGCAAAACAAATTTTTGTCAATAATCTTTTGGGGCAATTTGTTAATCATCAAAATTAGCTAACAAACTTATCTAGCCCTTCCCAGCAAATAACTAGAAATATCAACTGTTCTGTGGCCCGACAGTCCATGGTGGAAAAACGACGCTTTCATGCCTGCAGTACGTATACGTGACATCGTGGTCGTTCGATACTCAGATAGCATAATTTAGAGATGAGGTCTAGGAAAAGGATTCTGCTTTGCTTGTATGTATTGGCTGATTCAGATGAGTCATCAAGCTGGATTAAACATTTCAGAGATTAATCTTCAGTCACGTACGCAGGAAATGGCAGATGGCTGAGACGATCACGCGGCCTCCTTTTTTTCACAGCTGCTGATGTGCATTTGGAACTTTTCATGTCTACGACAAATGCGAAATGACTTATCTTCACGTTCAAATGTCAACGACAAACACGAAAAAAGTCTGCCCTCTGCCGTTTCCCGTACACTGGGTGAAGCTTAAGCCAACCCGAGTACTTGGGTGTGATCGGCCAATCAATGCACCTTTTTACCTCAGCATTCGCAGCGAGCTAAGGAGTACTCATTAAAAATAAAATCTATTGTTCATAGGTGAATAAAAATGATCGCTGCAAGTTCTTTCTGCAATGAGTCGAGGGAGTCTGCTTAAGGGTGTGTTTACATCCTAGCAGGCAAATCATCCTTCCTGCTATACATAGACATAGACATAGATTTTATTAGGCACCTGAATGACATTTTTAGTTACAATTAAGAAATTAAAACTTGTATAAAGTTGCCAGCTATCTACAATAACCTTAAATGGCTAGCCTGGGTAGATAGCTGGTTATAGACATTGTTATGAAATTTCATAGGGTCAGAAAAGAAAAAATTACATATAGATAGAAAGAAAAACAAATTACATATAGATTAATATATCGATAAAAAATATGGCAATACTGATTTATGGTAACAAGGAAACGAATTATGTAATGAATAAAATATTATGATTAAATATATGGAAAAATATAGGATTAAATAACTGATGGATTATATATGGATAAATGATTTTGAGATTTAAGCCATTCTGTTTTAAGTCACTTTTTATACTTGGAGATGTTGCGGAGATGTTGCGGAGATGTTGCGGAGATGCTGCGGTTGTGGTAGATGGTGAGGTAAACAAATATCAACAATAGATTGTGACGCATATCATGCAAATTTAAAGACGATTATATAATATCTTAACATTTTGGATTCAAAACCACAACTTTCATTTTGAAGCTAAGTCGTCGTTGAAGCAGGATAAGGAAAATATATGGATCTACTAAAATTCCCTGTTGGAAATCGTGGAGTGTTTGCAGTCGTCAGTGAATTCAACGATTACTTGATGGTCCACGTACGCAAATATTACAAAGAGAAGCCTACCAGATATGGTACAGCCCTCTCATCAAAGGAATGGCAACAACTTCTTGAAAAAGGGAACCAAATCAACGGACTAGTAGAGCAGATGCAAAGAGATTTAGTGGAACAACAAAAACAACCTAAAGAAAACCGTCAAGACCTCAAATCTGAATTACTACCGATTGGAAGTCGTGGCTAGTTTGTTTTCGTTTCTGAATTCAAGAACACTATCAAAATACACATTGTCAAGTTTGAAGATGGAACGCCGACAGAAAAAGAAGTGACTCTTAATCCAAAGGAATGGCAAAGTCTGCTTGCTAAGAGCGACGAAATCAATGAACTGATAAAGAAAAGGAAGCAAGAGTTGAATAGGGAAGCATTTAAGAAACTTTATAAATTTCTTAGAGAAAGCGCTCGCGAGATCGAGTACACACCTCCGATGAAAAAACATTGCTCGGAACAAGAAAAAATGTAATCATTTTGTTTTCAAGTTATTTTAAGGATTATTCTGATTGAAATTTGTCAATAAAACTTTGTTGTGCTAGAAACAGAATAATATGTAATAACGTTTTCTTCCAAGTGTTTGAAAATTGTTAATAAAACTTTTTTGTTATCAACATACTTTGTCTATTTTCTTGTCTTGCTTTTTTAGTTTCAAATTTATGAACTTCTTGTGTGACAAAAAATTACTTTTATTCAAAATTATTTTGCTAACAAAACTTTGAGGGTTATGAAATTCATTAACAAGAGTAATAAATTCAATATCAATTAAAAACATTTTTCTCTGAAGTTTAGGGTCGGTTTCAAAATTTGTTAATTAAACTTTAGAATGAATAGTTATAATTGTTTTACTTTTCTCAAGAACGAATAAAAATTCGAATAAGAAAGAAAATTCATAAAGGATTTTACAGGGAGTTGTTCAAATCTCCCTGTAAGATATACGTTGTTCTTTGAAGTTTGAGGGTTCTTTCAAATTTGTAAACAAAACTGGTTATGTCATTAAAAGAATAAAAAGGTGTAACTGATGGGTGGTTGCGGTGCTATATGAGTGAACAGTCAACAATAGGTAAACTGTAATTACTGGGTGGTTGCGATGCTACATGAGTGAACACTCAACAATAGGTAAACTGTAATTACAACCTTTTGTTCCTTTAAACAAAAGTTTACTTTTTGTGATGTTGAAATCATACTCATTTGATATTCGAAACTATTGTGTAAACTGGTCCAAACTAATGAATAGACCAAACCAAATATAAACAGAGGTAGAGAACATGTGAGCATTTTACTGTGAAGTATCAGGCGTGAGAACTTTTGGAGAACTTTTGACCGCGAGTATTTTTATAGCTACAATGGCAGAATTTTTCGATTTATTCTCTTCTCAAGCCAGTGGAGACGTGGTAAGAACAGTGCAGTCAAATTATTAGTTTCTTTTTTGCGTAAAAGTTTCTAATTTGTTCTTCTCTGTATCTAGTTTGATTACTGGTCTCTTCCTCAAGTGTTGGATCACGATTCCGACAAGGAGAACTCGGTAAGAATGCTTTTTCCAAGTATCGTTATAGTATTTCAAGCTTCAGTTTTAATTTACTTTTATCTTCTTTCATAGAACCCGAACACCTCCTTCGACTCGATTCAAACCCAAGATTTACTTCCCTTGGAAAGAAAAGAGTTTGACCCCGATGCCTTTTTCAAACACGTTTTTGGCGATAACGGAGTAATGGTAAGTTTAATTTTTGATTAGTAGTGTTTTACTTTCGGTGTTGACGTATTGAGAAACCATTTTGATTCTTCTTAATAGTTACATTAATCTTAAATTATATTTGTTGTCTTTATTACTTCGCGTTCAAAATTCTAAAGATAACTGAAGAGTTTTGGACATCATTGATCATTCTTATCTTTTTCGCTTTTAGAATACCACTGAAACTCCATCACCCAACACCGACCATGACATTCCAGACGAACTCTCTAAAACTTGGGAAAGCTGGAAAAACGAAATGGTATTTGATGGTGTTTCTCTACTTTTAAGTTGTTATAAGACGTTGTTATGTTTTGTTCGGATGTTTGTTTCCAAGAATTTTACCTAAACTAATTAGTGATCTATTAATCATTTAGGAATCTTTTGAAGAAGGAAAGAGAAGAAGACATTCCAGATGAAATGGGCGATTCGTGGCAAAGCTGGGAAGACAATTTTGTTCCTCGTCATGATTCCATTGGTGTTGCGAACGTTGCTGGTGAACAATCTTTTCATGATGTCGACGAGGTATAAACAAACTGAGTAGAACAAGATTTTTTCTATTTTATTTTTACAATGTTATATTTGTTTTCTGTTTATTTCTTCCAGTTTATAACCTCTACTCCAATAAACAAGTCGCAAGAAAATACTCAGCGATCTGAATATCAAGTAGAGTGTGAGGTAATTATCTTTTACTTGTATACGTACACGCCAGCCTTAGTGCAATAATATCAAAATGACCACTATTTTAAAAGTAAATTTAGTTCTGTATTTAAGTAATTTCTTTCTTTAATATTTTACAAAGAAGAACTCGAGTTTGTGCAAACTGGCCACGGGACAACTATGAACTCAAAGCAGGTCAAATCTAAGGTAAATCCTACAAAGAAAGAAAGCGGTTTGATAAATAATAAATCTAAACACTATTTTCTTATTTCCTATTTCTCAGGACAAATTCCCGTGCAAAGAGTGTGGAAAAGAGTTCAGTAGGAAAGATAGTCTGTAACGTCACCAGAAAGCCCACCACGGCAGCCAATCCACCACCTTCGAGTGTGATTTGTGCAAGTAAACTTTTAAATACCGCCACACCTTGACAAGACACCAGAAAAGCCACAAACGTCCCAAACAGATAACCCAAAACTTCGCATGCAACCAGTGCGATGAAAGATTCCCATCGGTTGATAGACTCCGAGTGCACCAAGAAACATGCCATCCACTTCCATCAACAAGCAGTGGTTCTCATCACCCTAGGAAACGAAAAGCCGAAGAACCCCAGAGTTCAATTGCTGGAAAACGAAAGAGAACAAGAGGTGAATATAATAATCTTTACCATTCAACAACTATTACGTTACACTTGAATTATTTATTAAGCATTTCTTAATTTTTATTAAGTCTCTTGTCAATGAAGCGTGAATGTTGGGTAATTTGGTGAGAGAATAGAGGTGAATAGAGGTGAATATAATAATCTTTACCATTCAACTATTACGTTACACTTGAATTATTTATTAAGCATTTCTTAATTTTTATTAAGTCTCTTGTCAATGAAGCGTGAATGTTGGGTAATTTGGTGAGAGAATAGAGACGCTGGATAATTGAATAATTAAACTGAATAATTGATTGTCATTCATTTTGTTTCTTTCGTAAATTGACTTTTTTAGGACCTACTAAGCACTCCAAAGTCACTTCAACCATCAACTTTCCCTCGGACCCACGCACCATGCCTTCTACCGTATACGAAGACACTGACGCAGACATCCAGGAAACAATCGAGCAACACTGGCCTCAAATACGAACTCGTCAAAGTCAACACAACAGGCTACAAGATTACTACAACTGGCGGATTACTCCAGAAGGTCACCAATTGTTTCCCGAATACCTGCGCCAAATTCTGTCTGACCAATCCACTGTATTCAAGATAAACTTCTCGTTTGGGTACATTCTAAGGAACAATGAAACAGGAGAGTTAACGTTTTATCACGCGTCAGCAAACAACCATCGAGCACTTGACGAGCCGTACTTGATCGCCAACGAAAACGACTTGCAGCAGTTGATTGAAGTACTACGGAACATGGATTTCATCGAGTGGATTAGGCAACAAAGACCCAACTCCAAATGGGTAGTCGACTGGGTAACAAATGTCACTTTCTTCGTTACCAAGGTCACCGGCCACGTCATCGGAAGAGCTACGAACCTACCGTCCTACATTGTGAACAACAGAGCCATCGTATCTCTAGAGTGTGATGCCAACTCCGGAACAGTTTATTAGGACAGATTGTGTTTCTTTAGATGTCTAGCCCTTCATCGTGGTGCCCACCCAAAGAACCTACACAGGGATACCATGCACTACTTTCAACAGTAAGTTAATATTTGATTATTTATTAGCGAAATAGTGGCTTTTAGCTCTAAACAAAACCTTAGTTTGAAATCAAAACGAATTGACTTGAGATAAATTGACAAAGTTTAATATACTGGACATATACTTAGAGCATTGGATTGTAGCTCCAAAGGTCGCCGGTTCAATCCCGGCTGGAGGGATTATTATTTTGGAAAAATACTGCTATTTCATAAATATATATCAGTATTTATTAATTCATTAATATTGTTTTCGACTTCTTTTTTTTTTTTTTTTTTTTTCATTCATTCACTCATTCCTTTGTTTTATTGTTCATGTTTATCATTGTTTTTCGTTCATTTTTTCATATGTCTATTCATTTATTTCAATTATTCAAATACAAACCAACTTTACGTATATTTATTTATTCATTTATTCATTCATTCATTCATTATATTTATTTTATTATTTATTCATTCTCGTTCATTAATCATTTTTTGATTTATTTTTCTTTTCATTCTCTTTCATTTGTTTATTCATTTTACTGTTTATTTGTATTTTTCATTTTCTTTCACTTTTTTAATTTCTATTTATTCATTCATTCATTCATTCGTGGTATTTTATTCATTTTTTATTTTCATTTTCTTTCATGTGTTTATTTTCATACTCATTCATTTTATCATTTATTTATTCATTTTATCTTCTTTGATATTCTCATTTCTATTTATTTATATCTCTTTTATTTTATTATTCATTTCTGTTTTTATTTTCTTTGATTTCTGTTTATGCATTTGACCGTTCATATCTATTTTTTTTTTATTTTTTTTTTTATTTTTTATTGCTGTTCATTTGCTATTCATATATTTATTTATTCATTATATTTCATTTATTTTTATTTTCTTTCGTGTATTTATTTTCATACTCATTCATTTTAATATTTATTTTCTTTTAATTTTCTTTGATTTTTATCTCTCTTATTTTATTATTCATTTCTGTTTTCATTTTAATTTCATTTTTTATTTATTCATTTTACCAGTCATTTCTATTTCTTATTTTCTTTGATTTTTCATTTCTATTTATTTATTCATTCATTATATTTTATTTATTTCTCTTTTTATTGTCGTTCATTTGTTTATTTTCATATTCATTTATTTTATATTTTTGCTTTTTCATTTGTATATATTTATTCATTCATTAATCATTTTTAATTCCTTTTCTTTCATTTGTTAATTCATTCACTCATTTATTTATTCATTTTAATGTTTATTTGTATTTTCTTTCATTTTTCATGTCTATTTCTTTATTCATTTATTTCTTAATTTTATTCATTTATTTCCTGATTCATATGTTTATTGATTGATCGATCTATTTATTTCTTTATTTCATTGTTGATCTGTTTCTTATTGTTTTTTATTTGTTTGTTTGGTACTTTAGGTACTTCCCACAGGAGGACGTCTCAAACTTTGAAGGAGTTGACCTGGATGACTTAAGCCAGCTAGAGCAGTTGTTTGAAACAAACATCGTGGTCTACTCTTTACAGCCTGTTGATAAAGAAGAGGAACAAGACGAACATGAAGAATCATCTCTACCCGATATTGCTGCTTCTTTGGTCCGACGTTCTCATCGACACTACCCTAGTACGTTGTACCTGAACCTCCATAAAGACCACTTCTCATACATCAAGAACCTGAAGATGTACTCAAAATCCTACCGGTGCTCCAAATGTGGAAAGTACTGGAAACATGCAGGAATGCTCCATCGCCATGAACTGACCTGTGAAGCAAAGACGCGCCGACACTTTCCAGGAAACGCTTACAATGTTCCACCGACAGTCTTCGAAGAACTGGACGATGAAGGGATCCATGTCGCCAAAGACCTACGCTTCTTCAAGTACTTTGCAACCTTTGATTTTGAAAGCATGTTTTCCAAGACTGACCTACCTGAGAACACCGCCAAGCTTGAGTGGGAAAACAAACACGTCCCTCTGAGTGTGAGCGTCTGCTCCAACGTCCCTGGCTACCAAGATGCAAAGTGTTTCGTAACAAACGGTAATTCTCACGATCTGATTAAAGAATTTGTTGAAGAAGAATCTTGTCAATATCAGTCAGGAGAGTTATCGTTTATTATTAAACGACTTTGAAGCTGTTTTTCTGCCATCGATCTAAAGATTGACGAAGTCTCTTCTGGTAATGATGACAACATAGAAGAAATGGCCGAAATGTTAGTGGAAATGCAAGAAGAAAGAGAGGAAAGAGAAGATCGTGGTATCAACGTGCTTGAGAGCGATGATGACGATGAGGAAATGATTGAACCCGAGAATGAAGACGACCAAGCCTTTATCGACGATGACGACGATAACGAGAGTGATGACGTGGACTTCTATCGCGCCTTTGATAGACACTTGGATGCAAGAGAACCAGAACCGGAAGACCAGTTGGAAAGCGAGACGGAAAAAGAGACAAAAGATCGAAAGAGGCCTCATCCATTGGTTAAGTTAAAGGTAAAAACAACCTTCGATTACAGTTTTGTTCTTTTCTTCTTATTTCATTTCTTTTCTGTCTTTCTTTTCTATTCATTGCATGCTTCTCATTTTTTCCCCATTTTTATACTACTCATGCATTTCATTTCTTTTCTGTCTTTCTTTTCTATTCATTGCATGCTTCTCATTTTTTTTTCCATTTTTATACTACTCATGCATTTCATTTCTTTCCTTTTTCTTTATTTATCGATGTATTTATCTATTTCACAGGTTGCTTTTGGCATGGCCACTCCTGTGAACTGACTCGAGGGAAAGAATTCAACGATGTTCGAAAGAAACCTATGAGTGAACTAAGAGACGAAACACAAGCCAACACCGACTATAATCGTAGTCAAGGATACGAAGTCGTGGAAATGAGAGAATGTGTATGGCGCCGAATGAAACGTACTAAGCCCCACCCTTCGAAGGTTCCTCGAGTCCGAGTTCAAACATCCCCTCGATGGAATACAAGAGCTGAACGAACAACAAATCATCCAAGCGGTCGTCAATGATCTGCTTTTTGGTGTGGTGGAATGCAACATCGAAGTGCCAGACCATAAAAAAAAACAAAGTTCAGTGAGATGTGCCCGATATTCAAGAACGTCGAAATCAGCCGCGAAATCTCTTTCCAGAAGAAAGACAATATGCTTACATCAGAAAGGTATAAAAGAACAGCTTTTTCTCGGAAGAGTTTAGTTGACAATGAGCCGTTGAGCATAGAAGTGCTACCATCACTTGAAAGTTTTGGCTTCGAGTAAACCAAACCAAGTCAAAGCCATCCTTAAGACTGCTGACGAACCTTTGATTCAAACGCTCTGTGAGTGCATCTACAACTTGTTAAATTCTAATCTTCCGATCAGTCGACAAAAGAAAAAGAAACTGAGTCCATATAGAAAACACTTGATAAAACTAGCGACTAAAGGAGTTGCGTTGAAGCAAAAACGAAATATTCTCATGCAAAAAGGGGGAAATTTTCTTTCCATTTTGTTACCACCTTACCGCCTGCCACCTGCCACTCTTGGAACAGTTTATAAAATGAATCACGCAAGAAAGATGGTCTTGGTTCCTGAACACACCTTGGAACGATTGCAACAACGTCAACATGTCAGTACTGCCCCACTCACGTCTCGATTGAATGGTTTAGATCAAGAAATTCAACAAGTGTTAAAGAATGACACACTTTCAGAGGATGAGAGAGTAAGACAGTACAATCAATCTCTTCAAAATTACTTAACCTACTACAACCAGAGAAAACATCAACCTTTGAAAGTGAAAATGGAATCATCTACTGACTCAAAGAAACAAGAGGAAAAGACAGACGATACCACCAGTACCCACTGAACAACCACAGGAGAATGTATTGGAGAGAGATATCATTTGCGCTTTGCCAAAAACACTGAAAGATCGTGGAAAGTTGTTATTGGAAACCATCAAACAAAATCCCGATATAATGAAATGGGATGAGCGCGGACAATTGATTCTGGATGGAAAACCTCAACAAGGATCCCACATTGGTGATTTAATTGACGATTCTTTGAGAACGCGCAAGGGAACTAAGCCTATAGGATTGGCGGCGTTTACTAAAGGTTTGGCGAAAATGAATGCTCCTGAGCATCTGATACGCAACAAAGACAGAAAAAACGCTTTGAGAGAATTAAAATCAGGTGTGCAACGTCAAGAAAGAGAAGAAAACGAATGGTTCCCTACTCCAAATGAAGTTCCAGGTCCAATCAGGTCGAGAACTCGTAATCCAACAAAAAAGACGCGTCAACGCTGGCTAACGTTTTCTTAAAATGTATAAGACTGTACTATTTTGTCATATTATTGTATTAAGGAGTTGTCAATCAAACAATAAACCAATCTTTGAACGTTTACATGCGTTGTTTATTGTGTTTTGAAACCTGATGGATTACACTTTTTCCTCTTACACTACGAATCAAGTGACCAAAGTGTCTTGTAATAAAATGATACACGATACGATCGTTTTTGGTACACTTTTTAGTAAAACGATTTACAATAGTTTTTAAGCTAAGGTTTTGACAACGGTTGAGTAAAAAATACAAACAATAATGTCCACAGACATTGGACGTCAAACATTGTAGTTCTTTGTGGTTATAGGTCCATTGTTTGGAATTGTTCTCTAAAAATTGTTTAAAATGGTCAGAGTAGTCTTGCGGCTTGCGTCCATAAGAGTCAAAAAATTCTCCTTGTTGGTCTTTAGTAAAGTAAAACGCACACCAATGAGATCCGGGTTGAGTGTGAGTGTCCACATTAGCCACAAAAGCCGCCGGATAGTGATCAACATAAGAAGGCAGTCGGTCAGAAGCAAACACTCCTTGAAAAACAGTTTGTGTTTTGGGATCGTTACGCAGTACCACGGCAATCTGTCTGGTGTTCATGCTTTAATTTCCCCAGTTAAAAGTAACGTTTCTATTATGGTCGATTTCAATCAAGGAATCAAACTCGGCGTAGATGATAGCATTGACCGTCACTGGCAAAGGTTGAGCAAACTGAATACCAATACGGAGATTTCCTTGTCTTCTAGGAGATATGTGTGGCCCGGTTGAGAGGTCTGGGGTCAAGTCAAAAGCGTAAAGGGTGCAGCCTTGAGGATACTCTTCCCGTTGGATTTGTATTCCTTTGTCGTGAAACAATTGTCCTGTGCCAAGGAATAAGCTCATGTAGCCTTTGAGATAGCGCGACTGATTAAAGTTCAGTTGTAAGGCTTTCATAGGAGTAGATTCGCCGTTGACGTAGACTCCAACTTGGCTGGCGTGAAAATGTTGAATGGGTTTCTATTGAACACTCCATTAAACGCTGTGTTTTCTACCAGTCCGATGACAATGCGTTTCTGTTTTCTGATATGAAAGTTCAAATTTCATGTAATAACGCCGATTCATCAGGAAAAGCTGCAGGCAGGACCCAACCTTTAGTAATGTTTTTGTTAAAACTAACCCAGCGCCAACTGATTTAAAAGTTATAGTTGCAATGAAAGCTCATGATCATGACAATTGTTAGACATTAATGAGGTGGAACTAAAACTAACAATCCAAACATGTGGGTTTTCCCTGTTGCTTAGGCATTGCTCGATACATACCTATGCATTTAAGCATTTCTTTGAAATGTAGGACGCTACAATTGACATTTTTGAGCATTTCAAAGCCATGCAAGACGCTACAATTTACATTTTTGAGCATTTCTTTGGATAAAGATTGCTTTAAAAAGGGGTGCATGGTCACGAATAGACACTGGTTTTCATCAACAGTAATCTCAAGTTATCTTTAAAAGTTCTCGCTGAAGTTCACTTATCACAAAATGTATAAACAGCTCATCCCAATTATACAACAAGTCGTTCTGACACCAAGAACGATCCAACACATCATTGACGACCATATTAACAGAGTTAATAATCCAACAAAATCGAAGTTTATTATGGAGAGACACGAAGTGTTAGAAATAGAAGATTTATTGAACGAGACTGTTGAGAGCGACGGAGAAACCGGCATTGACCAAACAGACCCCAACCCCCAAACCGGCAAATTACGCCTTATTGTTCTACGAAGAATCTACGACAGACCCATTGGGACTGATCATACTCGAATGGTAACTTGTATGACGGTGTTAATCCACCCATGCCCACGAGATGGTGGTCGACCAAAAATAGCCACAGCTTACCCCACTGCTGAAAATCGCTACCATAATCGTGCGCTAAGACCCGAATATCGCTATGGGCCAGAAGGGAGAGCCCCTATTCCAAGATTTGATTTTTCTAAAGAAGAAAAGGAGGCGGTGGAGGAATATTTCCATGTGGACATCACTGAGGATGAATACCCAGAAACAAGTAAGATGAATGAAGAAAACTGGGACCTGGACGATTAACTTTTATTTTATTTTTCATTTTTTATTTATTTATTTATTTATTTCTTGTATTGAATGTTAAATAACATGAAGCCAAACAAATTTATTCACTGAACACATTCATGCAAGCGAGTAGTTGTATCGAGTGTACATTTTAATCCTCTAGCTCCAAGTTCATTTTACCGATTTCAAGGAATAGCAACACTACAAGATAAAAAACTATCATTATTCTACGACTAAGTTATAATAGTTTATGTACATTTGCTGATTAGTAAACTATTTTAAGCAAGTTGTCTTCCTTCTTGTTACGTTTAATTTTGTAGAATTTACCACCGCCAGTTAACGGACAATTTTGGCGGATTTGTTTCCTTTGTACATCACGGATTGAATATCTAAAATTTTAATAGACTTTGTTTGCTGGTAAAAGTGTTCCTGATAAGAACCTTTTTTATACAGCCATTCTTGAAAAGGTTGTCCAGATAAACTGACATTTAGTCATCAATATATTTGCATATATCACATTTTCAATATTCTAACAAGAATTCAGTTTAACTTTAGCTACAAAACTACACCCCATCTTATACAATATGTAATATGGAATGTACTTTAGTATAATAAGTTGAAATTCCTGAGAGAACATTTAGAAGCCGAGATATGTAAATGAATATATTAATGACTAAATGTCTTTTTTTTTATCTGGACAACCTATTCAAGAATGGCTGTACAAAAATATAGACTAATATTTTGAAAAATAACTTTTAGTAAATAGTCAACTAATATTTGAAATAAACTTGTAAATAATAATATAAAATACAACAATTGTTTTTTCTCTGAATACTTAAAAGAATCAAGAAATATATTAAACTCTAGTAATGTCAAAAAGAATCTCTTCTTCTTCTTCGTCTTCCTCGTTATTTCCATAGAGTTGTAAATGAAAAGTGTTCGTCGACAACTGATGTGTAGTACGAGACTTCCACACCAAACACTTTTTAAATTTTTTGAATAAAATCAGCACTACTATCAGTAACATTGTTCCACTTGAGCTTCCAATCACCCAAGATATCCAAAGTTTCGTTGACGGTTTTGAAACGTTGTGGGGAGGTTGTGCTGTTGAATTTGATATGGGTGAACTAGTTGATGATGTGACGTTAAGTGAAGTGGAAGATGTTACATGTACACGCAGTTGCATCGTTGAAGGTGGACAGTCACTTAGAATTATACCTAAAGAGTTGACCAAAGACGAAATGCACGAACAGTTGAAGTTAGGGTTGTGACGGATATTGAGCCAGTTGCCAAGATGAGAAGAATACGAAGAAACAAACTTTTTAAACGAGTCGCAGGTAACATGGTTGTGTCGGAGAAGCATGATCAAAGTGAGGTTGTTTGGGGGTGTAGGTAGACTTTTTAGATTAAGGCATTCACAGTCCAAGACGGTGCAATTTCTGACTATATAACAAGAACATGGATGACAAGTTGACGATGTTGTAGATCCAGGGAAAACAAGTAGAAAACATAAAACCAAAGAGAGTGTAAGAGCCATTGCTAGTTTAGTGAACAAACCGGAAGTCTGTTGCAGAATGTGTGATAACTATGACGTCACATTTGTAACCCGATTCCCCAAGTCAATTCACTAGACAAATCATACACTGAAGTTTTAAACTTTAATCAACTTTATTCCTAAGGAATACAAATTAAAATAATCATAATCATAATTACATCAGGTTTGGGGACAATAGGATGGTTCACATGTGTATTTTTCAGGGAAAATAAGTTTTTTTTTTGATCAAAGGTTTTCCAATAGGGTGAGTCTGGGTGATGACCAAATTTCATAATGAAAAGTCGATCGAACTGGACACAAGACTTTTGGTTTCCAATTACAGCTCTTTCAGCTAGTTCGGGAAGATGTAAAGTCAAATTTATTTCTCCTTGTTTTATAAGTTCATGAATCCATTGTACTTCCTCTTGGAGTGTAATTGAAGGAGACGGATGATCACTGATTAGTTGATCGAAACATGCGAGACACAGTTGACTATTGTACCATCCACACCAGTCGCAGTTGTAAAATCCCGGAGAACCGTGATCCCCTAGCCTGTTTTCGATACATGGTGTTTTCTGAGGACATTGTTCGAGCCAAGCTGCTGAATCATGTACACCGTGACAATAAAGAGGTGTACATCCCAAGCACACATCTTCATCAACTTCGTCTTTTCCACCCCAAAAACATTTAGCCATCCAATCAAAAAATTGGGGACTACACAAATGAGCTAAAATTTCTGTTACATCTGGCACTTTCTCTACCTGTCTTTGTTGGAGAATCCACTCGACGCGACGACAAATCTGATAAGCCACCTGATGAAGGGTTGGGTTTGAAGTGGTGTTTTCGTTCGCTCATAACAAGACATCAAAATAGAGATATTCGGGGACTATGTCCTCCCCTTTTTTCCAGCAACGTTGTTCTGTGTAAATCTTGCAAGATAGGGATCGTACTGACAGCAATGGCCCATGCTGTGATAGTATTTTTGTCCGAAGACATCATTGTTATGATCTGCGACTAGATTTGAGTACAAACTGGAGAGCGTAGTGAATACAAAACTGTTTAAATATGCTAGTAATGACGTCATTGTTAATGACGTTTAATACAAAAGCCTTGTCCAAACATGCCCAACGATCAATCTTTTATCAACGAGTCCTCATTCTTTATCCTTTCAGTTTCTCTCAATATTCTATCATGGATGCTGCTACAATCTTATGGTTGGATGGTTTTCTTAATTCTCAAGATGAATTAAAACCTCTCAACCTATCAAATAAAACCTTGAAACAATACGTATGTCGTTCCCTCACCCAAGAAAACAAAGGTGTAACAGACATGAATACAGTCCACCGAGTTATTCATAATCAGATGGTAGATGAAGACGAAACAATAGAATTCAAAGATACTATCAAGTTTATTGAGGCCTACAAGTATTTGCACAAACTTAGTAAAGATGAGAATGGTGGTCTTTTGGAGAACAATATTCTGTACGATGTTCACAAACTATTAATGAACCATCACAAGTCCTGGTGTACGGTTGGAAAGTACAGTACTCAACAACGAATAGTAGAATTTCAAGGACAACTTCATTATTATGTTGAAAGTCACTTCATCGACAGTCAAATGCAAATGTTGATTGATGAATACAATCGCAGATGGACGATAATCAAATATGAGATCCGTCGAAAAGACAGTACCAAAGCCTTGAGTGATCTGATGCAACTATCAGCGTGGTTTGTGAATACATTTTTGCAAATTCACCCTTTTTCAGATGGGAATGGTCGCTCAGTGCAATTATTGTACACATATATCCTAGAAGCATACGGTTTTCCATTTCCGATTCCTTTATTCTGGACGAGTGATCACGAATTACAAGACAGAGAAAAAGCCTACACTAACTGGTGTCAATTGTTGTGGGATGCATGAATGACCGGAGAACTGTTACGTTTAGAAAATCACATGGCTCAGGTTTTAAAGAAGTGTTGTCAAGAGTACGAAATACATAGAATGAATAAATGAAAAAGTAAATTAATAAAACTTGTGATTTTACTGGTTGTTGCTGTTGCTTTAGCGCTCAAATAAACAAAATATACGCACACACAGGTTGGAAAGTCCGAGTTCATTTTTTATTGATTTTTTATATTAATTAACTACACATCAACACCACACCAAAAATAAATTAATAAAGAAAGAAAGAAAGAAAAAAAAAGAAAATATAGTCACAAGATATCGGGCCGTTTCGAGTCATAAAAAAGTGTTAAACTAGAAAACAAAGTTCAAGTTTATTTGATTTTTCAACAAGTTCCTTCAATTTTTGGTGGTCATACATAAGTTCATTGTTCACACACCCCAATAGTTATCCGTGACGGTAACCAACTGGATAGCTTTGATGCCTGCGATGAATTTTAAATTGTCCATGATGAATGATGGAGCCAATAATGGAACCCAAAGATAATGTACGAGGGAAGTTTTCCAATTCCAGTAAGGCGGGATGAATAACTGTGCTCATGGGCAAGTTGACTAGTTCGGGGAGATAATGGTGCCAGGACTTGTTGAGTGGAATGTCAAGGAAATGACACACGTCGTACACCGTTTCCCACACTTCTTTGTAATCAACCTCTGCCACTGCTTCTTCAAAATAGAAAAAGACGTCTTTGATATCTGGAGTGACTTTGTTTAGGTTTGGTTGGATAGTACTGTAGCGATATTCTTTGAGTAGTTCTAATCGGACTTGCTCTTTTAACATCCCCACAAAGGCTAGATTAAACAGGGTGGTCAGTAAATGGTAAGTTTCTTCTCTTTCCACGGCTTCAATTTCATCTACGACTAAGACTTTGTTTCTCCACATATTAAGCAATTTGTTCTTGAGAATAAAAATAAAGGCTTGTTGAGAGTGTGAGTGATCGTTCTGTCTCACAGAAGTTAATATTTGGTTTGGTCTTTAGGGAGACAAAAGGTTGTAATTACAGTCTACCTATTGTTGAGTGTTCACTCATGTAGCACCGCAACCACCCATTAGTTATATGTTTTTATTCTTTTAATGACATAACCAGTTTTGTTTACGAATTTGAAAGAACCCTCAAACTTCAAAGAACAACGTATATCTTACTATGAGATTGGAACAACTCTCTGCAAAATCCTTTATGAATTTTCTCTCGAATTTTTATTTGTTCTTGAGAAAAGTAAAACAATTATAGCTATTCATTTTAAAGTTTAATCAACAAATTTTGAAACCACCCCTAAACTTCAGAGAAAATGTTTTTAATTGATATTGAATTTATTACTCTTGTTAATGAATTTCATAACCCTCAAAGTTTTGTTAGCAAAATAATTTTGAATAAAAGTAATTTTTTTGTCACACAAGAAGTTCATAGATTTTAAACTAAAAATGTATTTCAAGAAAATAGACAAAGTATGTTGATAACACATCAAAGTTTTTATTAACAATTTTCAAACTCGAGATACACTTGTAAGAAAACGTTATTACATATTATTCTTTTTCTATCACAACAAAGTTTTATTGACAAATTTCAATCAGAATAATCCTTAAAATAACTTGAAAACAAAATCATTACATTTTATCTTGTTCCGAGCAATGTTTTTTCATCAGAGAATCTGTTTCTTTTTGTTCACTCACCGTAACCGCAACATTTTCGTGTTCACTCACCGTAACCGCAACATCTCCGCAACATCTCCGCAACATTTCCGCAACATCTCCGCAACATCTCCGCAACCGCAACCCAGACCCTCCGGTGCTTCATATACTACTTAAATCGTTGACCATGATGGAATTTTAAGAAGCTTTATCTCAACACACATTTTGTAAATTAGTATTTAAAATCCCCTCTGGGAATTACTAATTAACGTATTGTATTGTCTTGTATTTTAGCTATTGTTCGACGTCAATTTAATGCAAATATAAATCACTCAATATAACTTGGACTTGATACTATAACTCAAATCCGATGATTTGAGTTCTTATTTCCAGAATTTTTGCATTGAAACAATAAAAATAGGGTTTGGTTAGTTTTTAAACCACTTCAAACGCACGGGCTCCAATGCAAACCCTCGCCCTAGCGTTTGAACCTTTATATATAACTACATTATGAAAACGAGTATAAAACAAAGATAAGTGAGCTAGTGAATCACACGGAGTAAGAATTTATTATTTGTTCTTGCATACAATCTTTGAATTTTTCTCTCTTCAGTTTTTTAAAAGACTCGTCAATTTCATTCCAAATTTTTACACCTGAAAATTTAATGTTGAATTTGCCATAATTAGTTCTAATTTTTGGCAATGAATACGTAGTTTTGGAAGCTAGTCTTGTATTATAAGTATGTCGTTGGTTAACAGGGTTAAAGAATGAATTAAAGGAATTAGGCAAATTATTAGTGTGATAGTCATACATGAACAGTGCAGTGTTAAACAAAATTAAGTCAGCAAGCTTAAGTATTTTTAGTTTAATGAATATAGGGTTAGTATGAGTGTTATATTCAGCAAGTGACATAATGAGCTGGCATTTCTTTTGCAAAATAAAAAGTGGGTTGATTCGTAGGTATGTCCCCAAGCCATGATGCTGTAAATTAGGAACAGATACACAAAAGAGTAGTAAAGTTTGATGAGAATATCTAAAGTCACAAAATGCCGAGCTTTTGATATCAAGCCAATGTTACGTTTAATTTTCTGTGAGATATAGGCAATGTGGGGTTTCCAAGTGAGATGCGCACCTATCATTATTCCTAGGTATTTTAATTGCTGATCGTGTTTTAAAGTCATATTGTTAATTTTGATTGGTGGATCATAAGTTAATTTCTTTTGAGCAGAATGAAAAATAATAAAGCTAGATTTCTCTACATTGACAGACAGCTTATTGGTGCAAAGCCAGCAGTGCACAAGTGCTAGTTGTTCGTTAACGGAGATTTCCAAAGAACGTAGATTTTTGTTGGAATAGAAGAGGTTGGAATCATCGGCAAATAGATGGAATTCAAATGTCGAGGAAGATCTGTGAAAGTCATTGATATATAGCAGAAAAAGGAGAGGTCCCAGGACCGACCCTTGAGGGACGCCTCATGATATTTTTAGTTCATCCGATTTAACATTGCCTAGTGAGACGTACTGTTTTCTGTTGGTTAAGTATGATTCAAACCATGTTTTGGATAGACCTTGAATTCCATAGTGATCAAGTTTATCTAAGAGTATTTTATGGTTAACTGTGTCGAATGCCTTGCTCAGGTCAAGGAAGACACTACAAGATAAAGTATTTTGATCAATAGCAGTTTGGATTTTCTCTGTTATAGATAGTATTGCTTGTAGAGTGGAGTGTCTAGAGTGAAAGCCGAATTGTTTGTTAAATAAAATATCATTCTTGTTGACATAATTTATTAGCCTATTGTGCATCAATTTTTCAAAAATTCTACCAAATATGGAGAGTAAGGAAATAGGACGGTAATTAGAAACATCGAGTTGGGAACCCTTTTTAAAAATAGGAATTACGCTAGCAATTTTGAGGCTTTCTGGAAATATTCCAGAAGAAACAGAGGAGTTAAATATCTGATAAAGGTTTCGAAATGAGATGCTTTATTGATTTAAGAATTGCGACGGGAATGCTGAAGGGTCCAGATGCCTTTTTCGGAGCTAAATTATTAATTATCTTTTCAATTTCCAGAGATGTAATGGGTTCAGGCTTAAAACAATCTGGGGGGTTAGGTGGCATAAAATCAAGATGACTTTTAGTCGAAGTAGGAATAGAGTCAGCGAGATTTTTACCAACACTAGTGAAAAACTCATTAAATTCCTTGGCTATGGATTCACAATCAGATAGTTCGACATTATTATTTGTTAAAATTTTAAATGGCAAATTGAAGCTTCCTCGCTTGAGCCCAATAATTTCCTTAATGCTGTTCCACGTCATTCTGATGTCAGATTTATTGGACGCGAAATATTGATTATAGTACAAACGTTTGCTTGACTTGATTAAATGATTCAGTCTATTCCTGTAAAGTTTAAATTTATCGTAATAATAATTTGATTTCATTTTGATATATATTTTTATATAACTTATTTTTGACGTTAATAGATGTTCTTATTCCCGGTGTTATCCAAGGTTTAGTGTGTTGCTTCATTTCCTTTAAGCTTACCTGACGAATGGGAATATGTTTGTCAACAATTGATGTAAGTTTAGAACAGAATGTTTCAAATAATAAGGAGGTGTCATTACAATTAGCTAGATCTGAAAACCAGTCTGTTGGTCGAATTTCTTCTTCAAAGATGGTACTATTAAACTTGGAATAGTCCCTCCTAGTCAATTTAAAGTGTTTAGGAAGGGTAGAGAACTTATTGACAATTAAGAAATTTGGAAGATGATCAATTAAGTCATAAGCAATATTACCACTGATTGTGTGGTGAGTTAAAGAGTTAAAGAATATATTGTCAATTAATGTAGCAGAGTGGTCAGTAATGCGTGTTGGTTGCAAAATGTGAGGGTTGAAGAAATTACTTTCAAGAATTTCAAGGAAGTCGCCCATAATTATCCAAATGTGTTTTCATTACTAATTTTACCGACGATTTCATTAAGGTACTTTGAAAATTCATCAATACTAGAATTCGGGTGTCTATAAATAACCCCAAATATCAGATTGTGGTGGAGATCTGACTTAATCTCAATCCATAGTGATTCAAAGCTATTTTGACAAGACGAGAGATCCTCTCTTACAAAGTAAGAGAGTTTTCGAGATACGAAAATTCCCACTCCTCCAGCATTTGAAAGAGTAGGTTGAGAAAGAAAGTCAAAACCTTCTATTTGGTACCTTTTTGGAATACTTTTATCAGATTTGATTTTGGTTTCTGATAGGCCAATCATGGAGAAGTTGTAATTTAAATCAGAAAGAAGGTGTTGGAAATTATCAAAATTTGCATTGAGACTTCTTATGTTTGCATGTAAAGCACAAAAGTGTTTACTTGAGACACAAGCCGAAATTTCTTGGTTTTATTTAAAATCAGTTGTAGTGTAATATTTAAAATTACACTGTACTGGAATATTAATATCAGGATCTAAATTAGATAGATCTACTGGAAAATCATTCTGAGAAGTGGTGTAAACAGTATACAAGTAAATTTATATTGAAGAACTGATCTGAAGATTCTAAATTGAAAATAAATTATATATACTTAGCTGCATAACAAGTTAGCAGATTTTTCTAATGTCTTCTTCTGATTTGATGCAAATAGCTGGACTAGATCCATCCTTTCCCAGGAGGATCTTTCCATAGTGGGTCCATATGAACTTGTATTTCAGTTCCTTCTTCTTTTGCAAGCATTTGTTAAAGAGCAAATGATTACGACTTGTGAGGCTTTCAGAGACAAACACTTTTTGTGGCTGATGGCGAAGAAACCCAAGGTCTTTCATGGATTTATTGCGCAGACTTTTTCTTGATTTATAGAAGGAATCTCGAACATCCCTCCGGACAAATTTCACAATAATTGACTGTTGCTTTTGATCCTTTGATGGTCCAGTACCATAACTGCCGTCATTGCTAGAGTCTGCTCTACTGGGGAGTCGATGACTCACAGAGATGTATTCAGGCCTAATATCCAAATCCATAATGTGGCCAACTTTACGGACAATTTCATTGGTGTCCTCATCTTTGTGAAGAGGTACGCCACGAATTTCGAGGCAATGGCGGCATATATATTGCTCCATGTCGATTAAGGTTTCCTTAATCTGGTCAAGTTCGTTTCTGGTATCCAGAAGCTTTGCACCTAGTCTTGTGTTTTCCTGGTCAACAAGAGTATTAGACTCACTCAGATTTTTCACTTTTTTGTTGAGGTTCTCATAGCTTTCACTTAAAAAATCTAGCGAACTTTCGATGGCGTCAATCTTGGCAATCTTGTCAACTAGTGGGCCCAATTTGGTGTCAACGACCTTGCTTATCTTGTCATAGACATTTGAATCCAATGCTAGTTTAGCGTCGATTATCTCGTTTATTTTAACCAAAGTACTTTTATCCATATTGGTGATCAATTTATCAAAACAAAATCAGTAAAGAAATAGAAGGAGACTAGTTAAAGGAAATTTTGGCCTGGACCACCGAGAGACGCCACCATGGCCCGTGACCCGTGACCCAAGTTCATCTATACATTTACTGCATTCTGCTTACATGGAAATTTGTGTCTTCACTTCGGGTACTAGGATCATTCTACTAAACTTCAGTTTGTGTTTTCTCTTCGGGTACTAGGATCATCCCACTACTAGGATCATCCTGTCTCACTTTTCTGACTAGTAAATGTTATGCAAATTATAAACATCATCAATGTGATGTTTCAGGGTTAGTCATGTGTAACGTGTAACTGCAATAGTTTTTTTTAAAGGTCTTTAAAACCTGCATTTATAACAAATTATTACAATTCGAGTTACCAAAGGTAAACTTTGTCACGCAACACTGTCATGCGTTTTCCTAGGGAAGTAAAATGATGAATTTGTTAGAAGTAAACACACATTTGACTTGCTCTATTGAATACCATTGTTTACTAGGTTCTGTATCAATATATATGATTAAGTTGTTATTTTAAATGATTTTGCCAATCTTATTTATTGTTCTCCATGTTTGTGTACTAAAGTTGTTCACTAATATGACGGCCCCATACATTTCTGTTTAATGACTGAGTTTGTGAAAATGTATTTAATAGCATTACGGAATGTACACAGTCTACTAGGGTTTGTTAAGCCTGGCACAAGGCTATATCACAGGCCAAGTATTTGCTTAAGACAATAGCAGTTTTGTGTTAATCATATCCCAAGGGTATATTGTGTTCAGAGTATTTAAGTGATGAGAAAGGAATATTTGCCACTCGAAGGCATCTCTCTATCCTCGTCGTTCATTTTAAATTACTTCCTCTGTTTTAATTTTCAGATTTATTCAGATACTGATGTATTCCAGTTTATTTAGCTTATATACCAATATATCTCAATCTTAGCTTGTACTGTTCTCCATCAGACTTGTAGCATGAATAAAACGAGATGCCCGCCCCACTGCAATTGTGTCTGTTATTGTGATAATGCAGTTAAGCTAGTAAATGCTTTATGCTCGTTCACAGGGTGTGTAGAGTATAACTGTTGATATCTTTGCATCACAATATCTTTTGAACTCAAAATTCTCTGGAGTTATAAAGTTTTTCCTCCTCTTTAAGAGGATGTACTCTGATTTTACTCAGGAACATGAGATCCACAGTTATTTTGATGACCTGTGGAATGACACCAACTGCGAAGTGCCATACAGTACCGCCCGCGAGTAACGTAACCTCCACTCGCGAGTACGAGTCGCGAGTACAACCTATGACTCGCGAGTCACATTTTTTGAATATTCATAAGACTCCTAGGTAACGAGTACGAGTGACTCGCGAGTCAAACGAGTGAAATAGCGAGTCAAACGAGTGAAAACTATAGCGCGTCAAGTTGAATAATCATTGACAGCAGTTGTGGACAAATTATAATTATATGATTAGGTTTTCCGTGATCAACATTTTAGTGGCTTTATTATAATGCGGTCGAAACTGAAGACTACAATAAGATTTTTTAAAAGAGAGTTAATATTAACTCTGTTTTAAAAAAGATATTGATGACAGACAAAAACATTTCTCCAGTAGATATATGCGTACTGTGGAGTAAATAAATTTGTGACGACTTTGAATTTGCGATATTTGAGAACGAAAAATCTTTTAGCAACAAAGTCAAAACACTGAAAAAAGCCTTTCGAGTGCTGTCAAACAGACGCCGCATAAATGGAACCTTGAAATAACTTTTTGTCTGGATCGCTCTATCATCTTAAGTTTCTTTAAAAATGCGCCATTTAACTAAATGTTCTGATTCAAATTGCTCGTAACTCGCAGTATCAATGCATCCTCTAGAAAACAGAGTAAGAAAACAGACAGTAATTTAATACGCGTATCAAATTTCTCGATTTCTGTCTCACATCTAATTAGTACTTGAGATAAGAATTAAGATTAACTCGAGACAGAAAATACGTCTACAACGATCAAATAATTTTTATTTTGATATCTTTGTTGTGTTATAGCATTTGTAGGTCATGACTTCTGCATGATTTTGGTGGCTCTTAAAAGAGCCGTTGTTTTATAGTTTACAGCAAAGTTCCTCAGTAGCCTGAAGCTCGTCCTTCTCTCTCATTACTTTTAGAATGACTTTTTTGTTGAGGTGGTCGATGTAGCGATTGCACTTGTCTCTGGTCATCCTTGTGTTCCAAAACGTCAGTATTCCTTGGACGAGTTCCTCTTTCACCTTCGGCTTCCGTCTTTCTTAAGAAGTGCTTAAGTTCGTGCCACACCAGCTCAATTGGATTTAAGTCAGGGCTTTCGGGAGGAGTAGGCCACCAGTTGACAATCGACGTTCTGTAATACTCTTTGGCTTTGTTGCTTGTGTGCTTCGGTTCGTTGTCCTGCATAAATCGATGACCATCAGGTAATTTGGACTGGATAAATGGCTCGAGATGTGGTTTTAGAACCCCTTCGATAAAGAAGTCAGCGTTCATGATGCCGGTAAATAAAGCTATTTTGGTGACTCCACGGCGTGATATTCCAGCCCATACATGAATTTTGAATGGGTGTTTTGCTCGACCTTTTAAGCGGGGAGGCTCCCATCATCGATGAAAGGACAGTTTTGCATGACTCTCCTTCACAGTGGTACTTTCATCTGTAAATATGACATTATCAAAGTTCTCTTTGGTGGCTTGGAGGCGGTGACAGTATTCAAGGCGCTTGGCCCAGTTGACTTCACGGACTAGTTGGCAGTACTTTGATCCAGTAGAGAGCCAGCCTAACTTCCTGCGGGTTCTCTTTACTGTGGTTTCTGACAAGTTGACATTCAGGGTTTCTTGAAGGGCTCTAACAAGATCTCTTGATGTAGTTTCGTCATTCTCTTCCATCTTTCTGTCTATAAAGTTCAGGACTTCTGGAGTGGCTTTTGATATGTGCTGTATTTTTTTTAGTGCTGATAGAGAACCAGTCTTGTTTTATCTTTTGAGGAATGTTGCCAGGTGTTGTTGACTAATCTTGAATCCGTGCTGCTCTTTAAGAATTTTCAAAATTTGAAAGTTTCTGAAACCTTTGTGTAAACAAATTACTAACATTTTCAACGAAACTGTTAAACGAGGCATGATTACTAATTCAAATATTTTCAAAACTGATAAGCTTTCGGACACAATCTTCAATTTATACGATAGGCGGTAGGGCGAGGCGTATTGTTTTTAAATATAAAGCAGTGTTTACAATTTACAAAGCCCATAAACAGACTAGTAATTTCTAGCAATGCATTGTTATGAGCTAACAATAATAAAAAGGCTTCTGAATGAATGAGAAGAACAATAAGAATACTGAAACAATAGGTGTGAGATCAGCACGTTTTGCTGTTTTAGCTTTGCACTGTGGCAATTGACTGATTTCTGCGAGTGTTTGAAATATCTCTTACAAGTTCTTATGAGGATTATGCTTCCTTTAGACTTTTTATTCGAAAAGCTTCTAGATATTGAAAGATAAGATAGATACACGAAATAATCAAGCATACATACAGCGCAACAGATTGGATTGACTCTAACCTTATTTGAAGAATTGTACAACTTTGTGACCAATTCATTTAGCACTCTAAATAAATTTAGATATTTTGGTGGTGAAACGAATAAAAATAACCCGTTAGTAATACTACTAGGCATTCTGTAGTCGCGGACGAGAGAAAATCACTTAAGATGTGTACACAAATTAATTGCTGTCGGCAGTTATTGAACTGAAAACACTTTGACTTTTGCAACGTCGGCAAATTTAGCACCTATTGTGTTGACTGGTCCATTGTTTTCTTTCATTCAAAAAACTCTCAATACACGCAAGCTTGCGATTGCCAACAGGGAATTGGCAGTTAGTCCCGCCCACTTCTCCTCACTGTTTAAAATGACTATTTAAAGGAGCACCTTTGCAACTACCAGCATATCGCTTTGTGAACTTAACGAGCTAGTGTACAACGAAAACCAAAAAATGACTTTGTGAACAGTAATGAAAATTCCAGATTTTAGTTTAGTATATTTCAATACTGACAATACATTGTTAATTGTCGACACAAAAAAGATAAAGGGAACTGCATTTGAAAGAGAAGCAAAAGTTAAAGTACAGGGATATGACACTGAAATCGTTGCTGTTAATGGTAAGTATTTGACTTTAAGTACCTCAGTTATACAACAAATGCATTTATAGCGTCATGGCTGTTGACAATCGGGAATATTCACCTATATCTATTTTTATTTTTTCCAGATAAGGCTGAGGTGCTTAAGAATATCTGGGCAGACATTTATAAAGACCCAATTTACGGACCACGCCTGGCGAGCGACGACAAAGAGCCCCCAACTGTCCCTACTCAGCGTACGAAGACCGCGGCGCCAAAACGGAAAAAGAAGAAGACCTGCGACAAAGAGAACATCCCTCCCAAAAAGAAAAAGAAAGAATTGCCCAAAAAACAAGAGATCAAAGGTGTATAGAGATTACTTTATATCATCAAATGAGGCCTGGTTCACACTAGCGACATAACGACATAAAGAAATAAGCAGATTTTTCGTTATATCGCTATGTCCTTGCCTTTTATGTTCCTTTTACACTAGTGACATAAAACGCTGATATGAATGATTATGTTTTGAATTTACGTGACCTCGCTGTTATTATGTTGTTAGTGTGAACCAGGCCTGAGCTTGTAAAAAAAAACTGTGGTAAAGCTGCATCTTAATTGTATTTGTTCCTTCTGTACATGTGCAACCAATTCTTTTCAAATTTATTTTTATTTATCGACAATACACCTCGCAGAATGCAATCGCAGCACATTTGCAGGAAAGATTCCCTAAAAAGAATAAAAATACTTACTGTAAGTCTGTAGAAATTAGAAGTAAGCACCTGCATAGAAAGCTAATCGCATGATTTCTCGTGAATAAGTTTACATACAGAATACACAAAGTAATGAGACTGAATTTTGCTAGAATATTGTTAAATCTCGACACGAAAATTTGTATCAAGTTATCGATATATATCAATCTTATCTAATGTACTGTTTTTCTCTATTTGAAGGTTCCTCAATTGCTATACTCTGGTGATGGGCCACAGGAAGTCTTTCAGCCTCCAGCTGCTCACACTTCTTGAGCTTAACTAGCCAAAAACGCAACTGACGAAGATAGCTATTACAGTTATCAAAACCTGTCTTGCTACAAAAAAACAGTTCTATTAGGAACTATGGATGAATTGAGCAACACTCAAGCCGCCGACATTCTCGAGAGGATGATAATAATAATAATAATAATAAACTTTATTATACACAGTAAATCTTTCAACAGTAAAGCTGATTTACAAAGATGCTGTGTTTAAAATGATAGAGCGTCAGCCAACCATCTCTCCGATAAAGTCACCAGTCAAAAGATCAGCCATTCTGCTCGACAGTGAAGATGAAATACCATCCAGCCAGCCACCGGCTAAGAAGCCAAAGACCACTGCCACAAACTATAAGCCTGATCTCAACCGACTTACGTACTTGCAAACCAGAAAAGCCAAAGCCACGAAGTCTCTGTCATACCTAAGAGAGTACCACTCCAAAGGCACTTGTCCTGTGGGACTCCAGTACAGCCCAAGCCGCACCTGAGACAGACAAAAGACTTCCAGAAAGCCATGCGACAAATCTGTGTTGAAGCAGAACAGAAACTTCTAGCCCTGATGATATCACAACAGGAGCAGAACATCAAGGAGGACTCACAAGCCATAGACAAACTAAAGAGCCACCTTACGAACATTCAGTGTAGTGACAAAGCTGTGGAATCAGCAACTAGCAGAACTCGTTCTAGATTTAATAAGAAATCCAAACCAGACACTGTAAAAATGGCCGACCTCCATGCCAAATTTAACGAAATTAAGGCCATGATAGATACCATGAATTCTTGTAAATTAGCTCCTAAGAGTGATAATAAATCAAGAGATGAATTGTATCAAAGTGTCTCCTTTACTGACTCCGCGAAGCGAAAGCCGCTCATAATAGTCTTTTAAGATGCAAAAAAGCAAAGCAAATTGCAAACAAGACTTTATCTAACCAATACACTAAGAACCTCTCTGCAAAAGTCTTGTCCGACAACGAGCTTAGCTTATTATCGAATGGTCTGAAATATATACCAACACCACCGAGACCGGCATCTCACTTTCCTTTATTACGAGATTTCAGAACATTCTCTCGCACTTTACAATTGAATTATCTTTTTGCTAATTCAGAAACTAAAAAAACATCCATTCTATGTTAAGTCTACCTGGCAACCACCACCTCAACCATCGGTGGCACTTGAGACTTATCTCGAATTAACCGAGACAGAATTAGCAAATGTTGTTTTCAAATATCAAAATGATAATTTATCTAGCAGTGAGAGAGCAGCTCTAAAGAATCTCAAAAGTAATAAGGACCTTAACCTGAAAAAAGCCGATAAAGGGACAACCACTGTCATTTACGACACTACTAATAAAGTCAAAGAGGGAATGGATCTATTAAACGATCCAAAATTCTACCATCCACTCTTTGAACCAATAGTAGAAGAGACCGCCGCCAAAGTTCGAATTATAGTAAACAAACTACAAACCGACGGCTTTATCGATTCTATGACACATAAATGGTTATCTCAAACTCAGACACCCACAAGAATACCAGAATTCTACACGCTTACCAAAATACACAAGAAAATACCGGTAGGGCATCCTATAGTTTCTGGCAGTGGAGGACCGACCGAACGTATTTCTATTTATGTAGATTACCTTCTACAACCTATTGCCAAAAAACAGGAGTCTTACATTAAGGATTCAACAGAATTTATAAACTTTATCGAGAAAACTCCTATTCCGGACTCAGCTATCCTTGCCACACTGGATGTTTGTTCATTATACACAAACATTCCTCAGGAAGAAGGTATTGAAGTAGTTTGTTCACACTATGAACAGCATTATGAGCCAAACTGCTGATTCCCACAACATATCTAAAAGAGCTCATGAGACTGATTCTGACAGAAAATTCTTTGACAAACACTACCTTCAAATACATGGTATAGCAATGGGGACTAAAATGGCTGTTGCTTTCTCTGTCATTTTTATGGCACATCTAGAAACTAAGCTACTAAACAACAGTCCAATCAAGCCTCTCGTCTGGAAGGGATTTATTGACGACATTTTCTCAGTGTGGATTTCCCAGTTCTCGAATCTTGGATGTTAAAACCTTTTTTAAGCCAACAGAAACTTTCCAGTATACCCACTTCTCATCATGCCACCCTTTGAGCGTTAAAAAGGGTTCTGTCAAAGGAGAAGCTTTACGCCTACTTCGCAACAACTCTGTTCCTGAAGTTTTGAAAACGACAAATACAGCTTCGCAGAACGCCTCCATAACCGAGGTTACCCGAAAGAGTTTGTTTCAAAACTTCTATCAGAAGTAAAATACACTGGAAGAAAAGAAGCGCTTAGAAAACGAAACAAAACATCACAACGAAAACTACCATTTGTTACCATATACAATCCAGCCATACCGAACATCAAAAGGGCCATTCCACCGTGACGGACATTACATCCACAGAGTATAAACGTAATTTTTTCATGCAAAAATTTCATTATCCTACAATCTTTTTTATAAAACCTATTTTAAAGACTATATTCTAGAACTTAATAAAAAACCTTTGTCAGCATCTATCCCTGTTTCCTATATTTTTGGGTAAAAGGACCGTGACGCATCATCCAAAACTACCACCATATTAGACCTGTATACTTCAAAGCTACTTTCCTGTGAATTGGGAGACTTGTCTCACAATTAGATTATTTCTAGTGTTAAGGCAAAGGTGAATCTTTGTTGCTGACAAAACAGATATCTCATAGGTTTATGTGATTTTATTGCAACAAGGAAAGTCTGTCGTGACGGACATTACATGAAACGTGACGGACATTACACTCTGCAAATTTAATATACACTTACCGGTTTTTAGATAATTTTTACGCATCTTGTATAAGAACTTCTAAACACTTACACAATTTAAAGGTCAAAACAATGTTTATTCTTATTTATAATGCACCAAAATGTATATATTCCATAAAAGAGGCTTAAAGGTTTTGTGATATTTCAGTTTTGCTGAATGTTTGCGATCAAATTCATCATCAGTGAGGACAAAACAATGTTATTTCTGAAATATTTTCACAATTTTAGCATCTACTCTTAACTCTGGTCAGGGTCTTTTGCATCAGAGTATGCTCAGAGCATACTTTTGGAAAGATAACTGCTAAACATTCTTTTTCATGACATCTCTAGATGCTCTGTACAAATATATCTTCCAAGTCTCTATTTCAAGTATTTAAGTAGCTTAAATGGCAAAGACTGATGCAGAAAGGAAACGACTTCAGAGAGATCGTCTTGAGTTAAATACAGAAAAGTACAATTTATTCAAACAAAAAGATAAAGAGAGGAAACGTGCTTCAAGAATTGCAAGCAAATTTAAAGTAAGAGATCCTGATGAAGTTGAAAGAGAAAAACTTTAAATAGGGAAAGAGTTAGGAAGTTCCCTGAAAAGAAAAAAACACCTGAAAATCAGTGCAGTATGGAAGAAGATATTGCAGTTGCATACAAAACACCTCAGGCTTTAGGAAAAGCATTTGGAAAAATTTCAAGATTTCTTCCAAAAAGTCCCAGAAAGAAAAAAGCAGAGGTTTACAAGCTTGCCAATTCCACAGGCCGGGTTTGTTCTTGGGAAAAAAGTTGCACCCCCAAAGCCAACAGATCAATCGATGATACCACAGTCAAACTAGTGAAGGATTTCTTCAACTTTGACTCAATATCAAGACAAGCCCCTGGAAGAAAAGATTTTGTAACAGTTTGTCAAAACAACAAGAAGCAAAGAGTTCAGAAGAGATACATGATGTGGTCTCTACGTGAAACACATGGGATGTTTCTTAAAGAAAATCCCACAGTCAAAATTGGTCTAAGCAAGTTTTGTTCCTTACGCCCTCAACATGTCTTACTGTCTTCTAAGATTCCCACTGATGTGTGCTTGTGCCAATATCACGAGAATGTAAAATTGCTGTGTGATTGTATTCAGAAAGAAGTGGAGCATTTCCCTGCTTACTCTGCATCCTTTGTCAGTAATTTTGTTTGCAGTGAGAAATCAGAGCTATGCATGCTTGGAAAGTGCCAGAAATGTCCTGAATGGTTACACGGCATAAAAGAGAGAGGCAGCAGCCTTGATAATCTAACAACATGGTATCAGTGGGAGCATGTAGAAAAAGTGGTCAAAGAAAAGAAAGGAAAAAGCATTAAGAAGATGGAGAAGGTATGCTGTGAAGGCAAAGTCATGGATGCAACTGAAGCCCTTAAAGACAAGATGCCATCTTTCCTTGAGCATGTTTTCATTAAGAGAGAGCAAACAAGGTATTTTGAAGAAAAGAAAGAACATCTCTTAGAAAACGAAGCCTTAGTTCAAGTTAATTTTGCTGAGAATTATACATGTAAACAACAAGACGAAATTCAAACAGCTCATTAGTGTCAAAACCAAGTTACCTTATTTACTGTTGCTGTATGGGTAAAATCAGGAGAAAAGACACATTGTGATTGTCATACCATTATATCGGATGATCTGAAGCATGAAAAACAATCTAGTTGCAGTGTTTATGTACAAGGTACTTACAGAATTTATCAAGAAGAGATATCCACACATTTCAAAAGCTTTCATCTTTTCAGATGGACCCAGCTCCCAATTCAATAACAAATACATTGCAAATTTCCTTCACACATTTCAATCATTGTTAGATGTTGAGTGGAACTACTTTGCTACTTCCCATGGCAAAGGTGTTGTTGATGGAATTGGTGGAGTTGTAAAGAGAGTTGTATGGAATGCCATTACCACTAGAAAGATCTTGTTTAAGTTGTTTGCAAATGCTGCCACAGATTTGTGTACTGTCAGTAATGATCTCTTATGTTTCCAAGGAAGAAATAGAAAAGATGGCAACAGCACTTTGTTTACAAAAATTGTTCAACAAAGCACCAGCCATGACAGGTATTTCCAGGTTCCATTGCTTGGATCCCCAAAGTAGTCATGTTATTCATTGCCATCACTACAGTTACCAATAAACCTTTGTGAAGAAGGGTAAAGGTGTTGCAGACATTGAAGATGCCAGTGAAAGTAGTAAAGATGATTCAGTTGACAGCAAAGAAGAGGATGAAGATGAAGTATGCAGTGAGAGTGATGGAGAAGATCATCTGAAGATTCTGATGGAGTTGACTTTGACAGTGATGGATGCGGATGTGAAGATAATGCATGTAGCAGTAATAAAAAAGGAGAATGTAAAGAAGAAAGCAGTCCTGGGAAAGATAACCCTATATATATTCCATCAATAAAAATCGGTCTTCCAAGTAATCTGTGTAGTCATTTTGAACATTCTATTTCTTTCAAGCTACCATCTTACATAAAGTCTCAAGTAAATGCAATCTCAGATGGTGCAATTAGTTTTGAAGGCTCAGTACGATGATTTCATCAGGTGATCTTACTGCTCTACTTGCCAAAGGAACACAATCTGTCAGAGATAAATGGCTGTCTAACTTCATTATTGATGAACACCTCTCCTTGCTCAAATCTTCTTGTACTGATATTGCAATTGAAACCTTGTCATGGGAGAAATTTGAGAGAGCTGTCAGGAAGACAACCAGCTGATCATTTACTTGGTGATAAGGATTCCTTTCTTCAACTAGATGCACTCCTGGTTCCATGCAATACTACACAAAGTGAGCACTGGTTTCTACTAGCAGTTTAACCTAAAGAAAAGCAAGTAATTGTTTTGGATAGTAAGGCTAGAAATATTGTAAAACCAACAGCTCTTCAAGCACTTTCAAAGATTAAGTTACTTCTTGAGGAACTTGATAGCAGCCTAGATCTTGATAACTGGTGTTTCATAGGAGAATAAGAAAGAAGATATCCCACAACAAAAGAATGACTATGACTGTGTTGCTTATGTGACTTTGTATGCTAGATGTCTTCTGTTTCACAGTCCAATGGTCAAGCAGTCATGTATCAATGATGTACAGGGAGTTAATGTTATTAGATCAGCCCCATGAAATGCTCCACTCATTGTCGCCAAATGGTATACAAAAAGAACAGTACTATGCTCTGGACTACATTGACAGCTATTACATTGGCAGAGCACTCAGCAATGAAGACACATTGACAAAGTTCAAGTTCCTGCACAGAATGGGAACAGAGTTTTATTGGCCAAGGCGTGACAACATAGAGAGTAAGATTGACTTGTGTGTTTTCTACGGATCCATCAAGATCATGAATTCAGAGACCCATTCAAAATCCCAAAGCAGGCAGAAATAGAGGACGTCTTCAAGTACTTGAAGAGCACTCACATGTCTAAGTCTTGAGAGCTGAACATAAACATTGATTTTAGATGAAAAACTCAACTTTTGCATTAACTTTAAGCATTGGTTCTACTTGCATTGGATGTGATGGACATTACGTGACAGACATTACGTGACGGACATTACCTTTTCTTGTTCCATTTTTTCTCATCAAGATTTCAAGTTAAGTAACGATCCTGATAAGAACGATAGCAAGAACAATAGGCCTGCGGCAGTGGCAGCCGTTTAAGATTTGGATTACGATAACGCTAATTGAATTATACATTCGAATCTCATTGGCGTAAACTCGAAAAGCGCCAAATTCAAATATATTTTGCTTCTTACACTTATACAAGACCAATATAATCGCCTAAAAATGGGGAGCAAACTTGAATGGCAACTATTTATGATATACCTGAGTTTGAAAAGAATTGTATGTGGGGAACATCTCAAAATGAATAACTTATCGGATAACATGGTGTCTGTTCGTCGTCTTGTATGCTGTTTTGACATTTCATGACCAAAACGGCAACCTCATTGGGTCATTGTGAATGCACGCAACACCTCTACGAACATGATCTGGCTAAAAGGTCAACTATGATTTACCAATACACGTGTATCGACTGTTAAACTTACGCTTACAGGAATCTCTATACTATAATATATTCGACCAATTTCAAAGCATTTTCTGCGCATTTATCTTGAGTTTGAAATATAGGTAAGTGTCATTCATTATTCCGAACACAAAATATGATGAGATAGTCGAATAACATGACAATTTTTCTTTGTTTGCGAAAGTAAAGATATGGCATCGAAGCGTCCTCCATCAGAGTCTGCATTGACGGAGTACATGAAAAGAAAACGTATCGATCCTGATAATCGCGTAAGTACACCAATGTTTCATCTTCCTGAAGTCAGTTAATGTTCCGACCAGCGCATTTTCACTATTTTCTAGTATCTTTTCAAGTTGTACGGCATTATCAACCTGAAACCATCGCCGCAAAAAATAAGAGCACTACAGTTATTCAACCAAGGCAAAACAATCTTAGAAATTGGTAGTCACATTGGAGTTCAAGAGGCTACAGCAGCCGTTTATGTCATTGATGCAGTAGCAGCGGGCGCACAAGTGGATTTCGAAAGACTCGCCACTCAACTGGATGTCACGCCGTCGCGGTTCCACGAGTGGAGTGGAAGTATTACTCCCTCGGTCTCTGGTCTACGAGAGGCTAAGGACAATTTAGATGACGAGGCATCTTACAACCAAATACAGTTTGTAATTGCGTGCAAAATCAACGATATTACCATTTAGATGGCACGAAACAAATTGTTTACATTATAGTGTGGTTTTAATTTGAGTAGTGCTAGAATATAAGAGACCACAATACTAAGAAAAATTGTATTGATACTAGTAACAGACTGGACGTTTTTGGCGCTCAAGGTTATAGTTTTTAGAGGGTTGGGGTACCTGCGAGATGTCCTTTCCCCTTATATCTCCCCTTTCGTGTAAGCAATCTACAATGCAAATTTTCGCGCGCAAAAATTAAATTACGATATACACAGACGTAAATTGAGTCTATGAAGAGGGATGTCACTGAAAATAGCCTTGATCACTAAAAATGAAACCTTGACTTTTGATCTTTCTTTGTTGTTTTTGTACAACGCCAGTATAATCAGTTGTTTGTTTCTACTTGCATCTCATGGATTGGCCAGATTATTGACAATTTTATTGTCTATTGATATTGATGATATGGTCACTCCATGTAAGTAAAAACACAACATCTATACAAGTAGACTTGGATCCCACTGAAAGCATTGAGCTGAAAATACAATCCAGAAATAACAAATATATTTTTATGGCTAATTATTTGGCCCAAGGTTTGTGAACAACTCTATGCTGATTGCAATTGTAACCCTTAACATAAGACTTGATTTTGTGAATCAATGTTGTTCTGTAGGCACAATAAGTAACATTAATCCAGCCATATTTATCTAACCAGCCCAGTTATCTTCAGGCAATCATAATAGTGTAACAAGATTTCCCTTTTAACTTTTCACAAGTTAGGCTAGTTGTTTTTCTTTGCCTGTGAAAAATCAATGACTATTTGGTGTTCAGTTCATAAAAAGAAAGCTAAAGGTTTCTTCAACTGCTTGACAATTTTTTCACAGGAAAAGAAAAGGACTCTAAATGAAATGACATTATATTTTGTCAAACCATATGATTCCTAATCCTTACAAATATGAATAATTACTACAGCATAATTCATTGATCAATGTTTCAAATATTTTTATTAGTAAAGTTTATGTTTTGCAAGATAGTGTTATAAATTTATTTTTACATCTAAAAGATATTTATAATTACTACACAGATATATACATTATTTACAATTAGCTAATTGACAATAAGATCATTTTCTAAATGATCAATCGTCAGAATATATTTCAGTCCCACTACATGAAATTATTGTAAAATGTTGCCATGTAACCCTTTCAAGTTTAGTCAACTATGTAGAACACTCATCTAGTTGAGAAGAATGCAATGTTCCATTTGGCTTATACAAAATCTAAAGATGTAGAAAAACAGACTACTGCAGCAAGGTAAAAAAGCCATCACAATTTGAAAATCTAAAAGCAACATTACTTCAATAGTTTTTTAGATGTTTTTACTTTCAAATCTCACAGCAAGCTGCAAATTGATCTTTTGAAAATTGAAATTCAATGTTATTAGAAACTATTGCAGTGATTGCATTCAAATTTTCAAAAATCACCATAAGTGATTATTCATAATTTGATATTGTTTGATCAAAGCTTGAAAAATGTAGCATTGCATCCTCTTTATGGCTTCTCAAATTTAATTACAGTATTACTTTCTGTAAACAAAACACACAAAAGAAATGTTTTATATTCATACACTATTAAATGTCAATCTTGTCTGATATGTCTGAATTTTTAATTTCTGTGAATTGCATTAGACATTTTAACCTGAAGTTCTATTTTAATGCAAGCTTTCCCAGAGTCTCACAGTGTTTACAATTGTATTTCTGGGTCCATGTGTATGTGACACTTGAATTTTGCACTTGAGTTCAACAGTCTTATTATTCATTTGTGTACACTATTGGAGTAATAGATGCTGTCTGCATTGATGTATTCCAGGTCTCACTTATCATTCCTCCTAGCCAAATAGCCATTAAGCCAGCATTACCTGGTTCAGCATAACTTATTACTGCCCCATAACTGCCGTGGTGATGGGAATCTACCATCATTGTTGAATTATCAGCATTGACAACAAACAAGTACGAACGTTCTCCAGTAACCACAACACTACAATTTGGTTTTTTTCTTTTTGAAAGATCTTCAAAAATTGAAGAAAGTTGACCCACAATGTCTCTACCGAATGCATCGAGTTGTTGTTCTGTGTCCTTGACGTAGCACTCTCCACCAGCAATCTGTATGGCTTCGTCCACTGATACGTTAACAGGGTCATGTTCGAATATATCATCATGGATTTCATTGCCATCAATAATGGCTTGTCGTAAAGCCACTTTCCAATCACTATCAAGCTCTTTTTCATTGCTAGGAGGCTTCAGTCCAGCTTCAAAATACAATTTACCAAAGTATAATGCAATAAAAGTACATGCATTACTGCCACTTCTTCCGAATATTGTTGATTGGCTGCAATCAGTTGGCATGTGCCAGTTTGTCTGGCAAAATTGGAATCTGTGTTCCTCTTGGCTGAGTGGTTGGAAGTGTTTGCTCCATAGGAGATTCCTGTTAACAACAAACAATTATTACTAAAATCAATTCCATACTTAAAATAAAGTTCTGAATTCATATACATTTAGCACAATTATTGTCCATGATTTTAAGGTGGGACTATAAAAATGACAACTGCCCATTTACAGCAACTTAAGGATACCCAGCCTTTACTCTTTAGTTGGCTTCAGTTAGTGTTTTGAACCATTCAATCAGTACTCCAAGACAAAAGTCAACAAGGAATGGCAACAAAAGAAACCCAAATTCTCCAAAACATCAACAACATACAAGAAATAGACCCTACATCATAACATGTTGGAAATGAGAATTAGATGACCAAACTAAAATTGATTTGGCCAAACAGTGTAAGGTCATTGATTGGCCATTGTTTTCAAGCTTTGAAAGACCAGAAAAATTATTGCATATGCATACGTATCAAGAGAATTATCAGGGGTTTTTTGTTATCACATAAAGTTTTTAACCCACCCCCAGACAGTAATGGCTAAATTCTCTTACCACTGTATCATTGGATTCTTGAGCAAAAACATCTTCATTTCCACAATCACCATCTTGACAAAAGTCCTACAGGATACAGTAAATGAAAATGACAATTATTAGAAAAAGTTATTGGTTGATACAAATTGAAAGTCAAACTAGACATCAAATAAGGCTAATATTGGATTTCTTCCTTTTACAAACTGTCACAATGCCTTGGATTGCATCATGATAAACCATGAAATGGAATGCTAGTGACAGTCAAACATGCACAATAAAGTTTGATTATTTTAGCGAATGGGTTTTAAAAAAATAATTTCTAACAATCTGAAATAGTTGTTGTGCACGTAGCTTTGTCAACACTTTATATAACCTATCAAAACAGGTTTATATAGCCAGGTGAAAATATGAAGAGTAAAAGTATGAACTTGTCCTGGGGTAACCTCTTTCATAATGTTTGGTGGTCTCTCTAACACAGAATCAGTAACACTGAATATTTTTGTGCTGGCCATCTACTGTGAAAGGAATCTTGATCAAAATTTAAATTTGAGCATACCAGACAAAGATAAAAGCCATTATTAAAGCCAAATTAGAAAAGCAAAGCTGTGATTTCAGAGAAAGTTTTTTGCATTTTTTGTCAGGGTTAGGTGAAACTGGGGAGGGAGAAAAGAACGGAAGGGAACCCCTTCCCACAGCCCTTGCGATTTTGAATTACACCCCTCATTAGTTATTCATGACAGCTGAATGGAAGTAAAATGTGATTTCCCATCAAAACACTTCTCATGTGGAGTTTGTAAGTGTCAAACAACAAAAATAAAGGTCTGGCGTACGCGATTCACGGCAAAATTTAAAAATGTTTGACTTTTTGGGTGTGAGTGTTTTTGTGGCAACATGGCAAGTCACTTGTAACGTATGCAAAAGGACGCCAATGATAGCATTTCACCAGAAATGCCAGGATTGCTAATTTCAACATTTAGTATTTTTTATGATGAAGTTGATCTATAATCCTTCGAAAAATTAGAAACTTAAGTAGTCTATGTCATCGTGAAAGATCGGTTGGTTAAGCTTGGCTTTCAGTGTTTCAAAAACTCTTTTGCTCAATTGATGGTTTAATTTCCCACTGAGTGCAGGCTAGTTGTCAACAGGATTTAATCCCCAAAGTCACAGTGAATGTCACATTGCTGGCTAGAGCAAATCAGAGCGTTCCTCCATGAATGGGTAACTCAAAATCATAAGGGCTGGGGGCAGGCATTCCCTTCCCCTCTTTTCCCATCCCCAGTTTATCCCAGTCCCCGACCAGGAATACCTGCAAGCATGCTACTGAATGGGAGGCTAGTCAGACACAAATAATAGTTGTTTAAATCAACCATTTTGATTTGGGTTGTTTCTTCTGCTATACATTAGCACTAACATGCTTTCACCATTGACATGCATTACTAATAAAAACAAACCAAAAAAGTAATACTCACCAATTCACTAAATTCCTGTTCCTTTTGGTTTATTGGTTCTTCTTCGCACAATGTTTCCTGGGGAAAAGTCAAATACCTTAGATAAAAGCTCGTGCTTGTGCTTTTATGGTTTACAATGACTAGTGTTTGTGATACAGCTGTGAATCATAATGACTACAAGCACAAAACCCACGGTATTTTTCAAGAAAATAAAACCCTATGATAAAGCAGACAGTATACATGGCGATCAAACAAAATCACAAGAGAGACAGAAGATTCTAAGGACCACTTTTAGGAGCCTAAAGCATTAGTTTTCAGAAAGAAAAACTCTAATTCTCACCTCAGATATTTGAGTGTCTGGAATAGATTCTGGGTTAAGTTTTCGGCATTTTTCTTCGACTTCTATTCTTCCACGACATGCCAAACAGATTTTTCGTTTCCTTGATTTATCATGTCCTCTGCCAAGAGTAGTACAGTATTTTCCTTCGGAGAAATTGGCGATTCGGAGTTTCGATGAATCCACATCGGAGTGATGCCACTCGTCGTGCTTTACACAGTGGCATTTCGTCGAAAAAAAAAGGCATTGTGCCTTCGAATTCTTTGTTTATAGCCCACTTATTGATGGAAAAGTAAAAAGAAACACCAAGTAAGGAGATACAGACTTAAATTTGACTCTAAAAAGACTAAAACACGAGGTTCCACTTCGCTATAAAGGATGTTTACCAAAGCCGTTCTTCGCATGTGGAGGCGTGATATTTTTACGAACAGATTCCAAGGGTTCCCCTCATATGATTGGTCAGAAAAATCCATAGACAATAGTTCCGATGTATTCTTCGAGAATGACATGACAATTCGGCATTATTTCGGTGTTTTTTCGTGTAAAATTCGACGACTTTGGTTTTTAGCCAATCAGAGAGCGTAGAATTAATTATTTAAGCCAATTAAAAGTTTCTTCACTGCGCATGCACTGCCGTTGAGTGCTATCGTTCTTATAAGGATCGTTACTTAAACTAAATACTGTTTGACTGAAATAGTGTGCTAAACAAACTAACTTAGCAGCAGAAGTGATATAGCTAACAGATTAGAATCTTGCCTAAAACTGAGAAAAAAACTATTTTTTCGTGACGGACATTACATGCCACATGTAAAAACTATTTATCAAATACAGTTAAAAGTGTTCAAAAGTTGGAGTTGTCTGTTTCTACTAAAACTCAAGTCTAGTGGCTACTCACATACAGGTGTGAGAAAACTGATTTCAATATGGTCTCTAGACTAGATTACTGTAAATTTTATGCCATTTTAAGTGAGTTTTGCTTGTTTTTTTACCCCAAGTTTGAAGACCCCCCTGGAAGTGGACGTGGCTCCTATCGGCAATTACATACTTGATATGAACACCTTAAGGGTCACTCTCCTTACTTGTATATCTATTGCTGAACATATATTGATTTAAAAAAATTCAATTTTTTCATGTCTCATGTGGAATGGCCCAAAAGCATTTTAATGAAGCACTGGCACCTCGTTACTGGCAACCAGAACCTAAAAAGGATCTTCCCTGATCCTCCTTTCGTCTCTTACAAGAGGAATAAATCGCTTAAAGACTCTCTAGTCAGAGCGAAAATCCCGAAAAGAAACTAGATATTACTCTACATCATATAATTGTAGTGTGAAACTCATTGAGCATAGCGGCAGGGCAGTGGCAATATTATAACACGTACACTTTGACATAGATCCACCTGTAGATGACCAGCACAATGACTCCCAACCATCTGCTTTATTTTCGACGCCTGCTACGCTCCCACAACTAACAGACCTCACTCCATTGCTGAATCTCCCTCCAACCACCACTGGACGCAAATCACTGTTTCAGGACATCTCAACTCTGCCCTCGCCTACACCGAGACCAGCCCCATGGAGACGATGCTAGAAGAGATTCTACAAAACCAGTCAGCCATCCTCATGCGGTTAGGGAGAATCGAGGAGAAACTTGGAATATCGGACGAGCAAGCAGTACCGGCCGTGCCTACGATGCTACCTCAGCCAGAACGTTTAGAACGAAATGATGATGGAGCTGTGAGCCTTACGCCTGACGAATTAGAACAATATTGTGTACGTGTTAGAGCATCTGCTCTATCAGTTGATCATTTTTCGACACTCGTCGTCAAAAAACTGTTTACTGTAGAAGAACGTTTAAATCGCAATTGCACGGGAACAAGAGGCAAAGAAGGACTTAATCCAACCAAATTAGAGACCGTCAAAAATATTGTAAATAGGTTTTATGAAGTTAGTGAAAGCAACAAGTTATCGACATGGAAGGAATGTGTTTCCAGAATAGACGAAATGTTAAGAAGAAAGGCGAAATGCAAGGGTATAAGATTGTAAGGGTTATGTGATATTACATTTGTAAATAAAGTTGTTTATCATATCTGATGTTTTTCTTAATGATGAGTCCTGCAGCACAAGCCAGTGAGCATAAACTGCGGTTTCGATATTGCGAACTCTGACCTTCAAATAGTCCGTTGGAATTTGGTTGTTCGCTTCCGCCTATCAAAACAAAAACAATATCATTTTCGACTGACAGACGCAAAAATGCAAGTTTGAAATTCAGAGTTCCCAGAATACCGAAAACCGCGGGTAATTCAGACGATAATAATACATAAAGGTCTACTGACTAAAGCGGTTGGTGGTTAAATTTTAGCTTTGCAAAAACAAGCATTTTAATCTTTATAGATTCACAGCGATAAAATTGAATAGAAATAGATCTTTGAAATTAAGAAAAACATTTCACCACCAACCAACGATGTTGAAAATGTAAACATGAACTTGTGAAAGATCGGCTGGCGCCATAATGTCTGCTGTGGTTAGTAAAAGTCCGTGGGAATGTCGTCTCCTCAAATTAGCATACAGGTCATGTTTTGACCATGCATTCTGACAGAAAGAGAATTCGAAGATGTAAGTACAATATAAAGTTGTATAAGCGACTAAGATTCAAAATGTAAGTGAAAAATAATTTTGAGTTATAACGTTCAGATAAGTCTCCGGTCTACGTAGAATTTTTTCTTCTGAAAATCAAACATATAACGTATTTCTAAAGCATTGTATTTATCACTCGTTTGACTCGCGAGTTGCGAGTAGCGAGTCAAACGAGTCTTTGTTTTGAATTAGCTCATTATCGACTCGTACTTGCGAGTCAAAAAAAATACTCGTTTGACTCGCGACTCGTACTCGCAAGTAGAGGTTACATTACTCGCGGGCGGTACTGTACATTTCTTACTAAAAATTGAGAGCTTCAAAGGTTACACCCATTTTCAAAATTACGCGACCGAACGATCGACAACTTCCACGCCTAGTCTGAAAATGTAGCGGCTGTCAATCAAAGTTACGAAGGCTATTCCGAAGCACTTACGAACATTCCCGATCACATTGGAGCACATTGTAAAATGGCAGCCATGACTGAAGAGAAAGAGAAGACCTGTTTGACAGACAACGGCAACGAGGAGGTATGATTTCACGCAAGAACACTTTCTAAAACAATAAAAAAGTTGTAATCCAAACAACGCGGGTCTCGAGTGGCCAGATACTTGGCATAATTTTAATTGTTTGAGGATTCGCTCGAGCTGTCAAATAAGTCTTAATTACACGATTTGAATAAATGCACTAGGCCGTTTGCAACGTATCTAATACGATAAATTTATTTATATGCAATGTGATATTTCTTTGTTTTTGAACATAAAAGATGGAAAAGTCTACGGAGCGGAAACTACACCAATTCGTCTACCTAGAGGATGGACATATGACATTCTTCGTTCACTGGTTGTCGATTTTGTATTTCCTGAGCCTGTATCAAAGCTGTACTTCAAGCGTGCAAAAGGGAAATCTATAGTGTGCCTGGACAGTGACAGAGACGTGCCGGCTCTGTTGAAAGAATATCCTCTAGAATATGCCAATGGAAAGAAAAAGACTGGTTCCTCTTGTCTGTTGTATCTAGCAGTACAGCTAGAGAAGGACGTTGAGAATGAAGGTTAGCAATTCTATGAATCACAGTCCATGCAATGTTATACATTATTGATAATTAAGTGCAAACTTTGTATTTTAGGCAGTTCATGTAACGTGAGAAAATCTCCACGGCTGAAAGGGGAGACACATTATGATATATTTGTGCATCAATACACTGAGGATGGCAAGGTGTCCTCAAGTGCAGATACCCTTCACAATGTTTCATCATTGTCCTCTCTTGATGATATTATTGCAAAGATTGTTGTTCTTGATTCTCAAACAATCTACCTCCCTAAAAAAGGCCTTTACTGGTTGAGAAAAGGTACAAGACAAGCAGTGGTTCTGAAAACAGACGAAGATCTAAATTTATGTAAGAGAGATTACACCAAAGGAGCTATAAGAATTGCTTGTGCTTATGTCAACAGTTCTCCAGATAGCAGTAAGAATAATAGACCTTTCCTGAATTTGCAAGACTGATCATAAAACATTAGATTCATGTTGAGGCTGGAGTGGATGAATCTATACATTCACTGTATTTTATCCACCCCAGCCTTGACTTGAATGTATTGTTTTGTGATCAGTCATACAAATTCAGGAAAAGTTAAAGGGTGACAACAATGAAAAATTGCAAATTGATTTAATAATTCATTGATGACTTGGTATCCAGCCTTTAAAGAGGTTTAATTCTTTAATTAAAATTAAAATTTTCAAAAAAATAGTTGCAGTTTATTAGCTCATCACCATGAAATTTAGAAATAAATGACATGTCTTGAGTAAAGACTCATATAATCCAGATGTATTCACTACTCTAAAACTCCAGTACATGTGGGCTTAGCCTCACTTCCACAACAGAAAAACAAAAGCAGAAATTAGAATATCAAAACAAATAGCTCATGGGTTTGAGGCTAAGCCCACATGTACTGGAGTTTTAAGAGTCATCAATAGTTTAAGTCATGCATATCAGTTTAGGCAAGTTTCAAGTAATTTTCTATGAAATATTGTAGTCCCACTTGAACATCTTGGATCTTGTAAATACACCCTTGAATAAAAAAACCTTCATATTATTGCATAGTAATTGATTTGGGTAACTACAAAAGCTGGGCTAGGGCCATGGGCTAGGGCCATGGCCTACCTGTGGCCTACCCTATGGCCCACCCTATGGCCCACCCCATGGCCTACCTTTATTTTTCCATTTTAAAGGCTTTTATCATAAAAGACTTGTGTTATCACCTCTGGCCTTGCATTCTAATAGCTTGGAACACAGAAAACTCCATTCCAGGCAGCCATGTTTGATTGAATTTAAATCAACTTTTCGATTGGGCTTCCTGTGTTTTTCACATGCCTGTCCTCACATGCCTGTACATGCCTTCCTTTCCCATGCTTTCAAAATGGCTGAGCTGGTTGGTAGTAAAGATGGTAAGTTCTCAATCCACATTAATCTCATTTAATTTTTGCCTTTTCAAATCAAATTCAATCTTAATATGTTCTGGTGACATTTTCTTTTGTTTGATGTATCCGTATTTTAATAACTGCTCGTTTTATTTTGCAGATTTTTATAGTGATACTGAAGTCAAGATTACAGGGTTTTCGCTTAAATCTAATATCTTTACAAAATATAAATAAACATTTTCTTTTTAAGCTTCATGTTAATTGCTTTTATCATCAGTCAACAACAAATTCATGGCGAGTTTCTTTAATCACAATAATGTAGTTTGTAAACATTCGAAGCAAATTTTATATTCATTTTAAGCAAATATTAAACATTTGTAGAGATTCTATAGCTCATATACTCGATCATGATTCGATAATTTGTATGAAAATTACTTTGGGCGGCCTTAGGGACCATTCATTTTTTATCAGGGAGAGGGGGCGGTGGAAATATGGGGGGAGGGGGCATTAAAAAAATTCAGGCCTATAGAAAGGGGGCCACATGTAGAAGAATCAATGTCAAAAGGGGGGGTCATTCAAAAATATCATACCAATGAGCTTTTATCAGTTATTTTTAAGTAAGGGAAACAGAATAGAACATTTCTGAGTTACTTAATTTACTGCCTATCGGTGAGCGGCTCGCGCTTCGCGCTCGCAAATTAAAATGTACTGATATTACAAAATCCGAAACTAGTTATATGTGCTAACTACTCATTTACTGAATCAGAAATGTAGTACTTTTGAGTTACTTTCATGCCTTACTTTGACGAGTGGCTCGCGCTTCGCGCTTGCATAATGTCGTTATTGTAAATGGTTTCTGAAAATGTTCTGCTTGCTCTCAGTAGAGCAAGAGCTTTATTCTTTACAGAAAATTGATCCACCCTGATTCCGAAACGAATTCCCATTCAGAATGCAGCCTACGGGCCTGTAAATGATCATGAAAAACGAAATAATCTGACATTAAAGTACATGGATTGCTAACATTTATACAACTGCAACAAACTTTTGATATCCTTTTAGGGATCATTCATTTTTTATCAGGGAGGGAGGGGAGCGGTGGAATTTTTTGGGGGGGAGAGGGGGGGTCATTAAAAAAATCAGGCTTATAGAGGGGGGGCTAGTTTTTCTTGTATGGACTCCTGCTGGAATTCCACCGCCCCCCCTCCCCTCCCTGATAAAAAATGAACGGTCCCTTGGTGTTAATAGTCACTGTAAAAAATATATAAACAAAGAGCTATTTTACCTGATAAGATTGTTTTTAATCCAAGTTTGTAAGTGAATTGGAAAATAAAGTTGAGTTTTTGAGCTTGATATTCAGTCATTAAGCTTAGGTCTTATTAACTTTGATGATCCAGCCATCTACTTGTTCAAAGCATACAGTAGGTATTGAAAGACAGACAAGGGCAAAAGACATCTTCAATCAAATGTAGAGGAAAAGGTACACATTTTTGTGAATAGACAATTGGTCACATGAAATAAAAGTGTACATTGGCTTGTTTCAAAGTTTTATACCAAGATGGAGTATTCTTGCTCACAGCCTCTATACGGTGTGCAAAAAAATGTGTTGGGATCCCTTTGTGATCATTAAAAAATGCGCTGGGATCTCTGTGTGATCATTAAACAATATGGCTGCCTCGAAGAGAGTTTTCTGTGTTCCAAGCTATAAGAATGCACGTCTTTTATGATAAAAGCCTTTAAAATGGAAAAATAAAGGTAGGCCATGGGGTGGGCCATAGGGTAGGCCATAGGTAGGCCATGGCCCTAGCCCAGCTTTTGTCGTTACCCAATTGATTTTATGTGCATAGGTAAATCATCAAAATCTTCAAGCAAAAAAAGGAAATGGATATGGATTCTGCAAGTTCAACAGACAACGAACTTTGGAATGACATTCATGTATCTCTTGTAAGAGACCTTGAGAAAAAGGGGGTGATGTGGAGATATAATATTGCTCATATGAAACTGTGGACTGACTTGATAGTTGATGGGAAATTGTGTGGTATTGTGGAAGAGCCAGTCTGGGAGGAATACCTTGAAATTGTTAAAGTTCCCCAAAAAAGTAGAAGGTTAAGTACAGGTTCATATAACTCAAGCATTGATTCAAGTTCTCCAGCTTCTGCTGGTAATAGTCCAGTATCTGGAAGTTCAGCTTTGATGGAAATGTTATTGCTTCAGAATCAGCAAAGGATGGAGTTAGAATCCAAAAAAGCAGATATGCTTCAAACTACCTTATTGGCAATGATAAATTCAAGTAATAAGAGCACAGTGAGTAAACACAATAACAGTTAATAACTCATCATTTCTTGGTTTATTGAAACTGAATCATTATTGAAAAATAGAATTTGTTCATTTCAATCAGCTGGAAAAACCATATAATAATGTGCTATTTCCCTTGCAGGCTTCTGCAGAAGTACCCAAGACAACTAGAAAAGGTGATTAATAATAATAATAATATATTTACAGAGGAAGTCCCTATCACCTTAAAGTGCTTTTCAAGAGAGTCCTCATACAATACAATACATTTTAAAAACTAAAAAACTAAATAAAAAACTAATAAAAAATACTGATTTCAAGCTATGATATAAATAATCCTAAACAAAAAAGAAACTCAAATCAAATCAGACTGTTCTTATATAACCACATAATATCTATAAACTATTAAAAAATTTCCTTTTAAAATTTAAAAACGAAGATGATTCCTTAATATCAACAGGCAACTCATTATATTCCTTAATAAAATGGTAATTACTTCTGAACTTAGCCCAATTTGTATTACATGTGATTTATTAGTTAAACTAACAACCAAACAAACAAAAACTTGAAACCATGAAAATACACTAGTAACATAAGTGAAAAATAAACACATTTGTATTCTCATTACTAGGGACTTGTCAGAAATTAGCAGGGGAGGGGAGGGGAGGTGGAATTTTTGAATTGAGTGCTGAAATAATTGTACCCCTTCTTTAAGATTGGGATAGAATTTGTATGACCCTATCCAAGGATTGGGCCAAAAATAGCAACATTTATTATTATTTTTACAGCCAGTTTTTTTTGGTGACCCTTCCCTTTTCAGGGGCCCAAAAAGTTATGACCCTCCCCCATTTTCAACCCCTCTTCCCCCTGCTAATTTCTGACAAGTCCCTTATATCGACTCTCTAAGCTTATTCAATTTCTATAGACTATTATTTTAACTTTAATATTCTACTGATGTACACCAAATATATTTGATATTTTCAACTAACAGCTGAAGAATTAACTGAAGAAAATGTAGTTGCTTTTCTGAAGAGCATTGGTTTGGAATGCTATACTGAAGTATTTCAAGTAAACAACATAGATGGCCCAATGTTAGAAGCATTTGTGCACCCCACACACTTGGACAAGGAATCATGGATAATCTTGGGATACAAAAACAACATGCCCAAAAATTGATAACTGAAATTTACCTCCTAAAAGTGGAGGGTTTCAGGGCAGTCTAGTGTGATATGTACATTTTACTTAGGCATATCCACATGAAGAGATAATTCTGTTACACTTTGACTGTATTATCTGCATTGAAACAATATTGTTGAAGTTTTAGTAATTGTGATAGAAAGTCATTGAAAATCTCAAAATACTGGCCATAAGATTAGAGCATTTAACTGTATTTTGGTTACAATCTAATGACAAGAAATGTTAAAGATGTGGTCTCTAGGTACATGCAGTTAAATGGTCTAGTGTTATGGCATTTGTTGTGTTATTTATAGTTCAATTTAACTATACCTCCTGAAGAGCAATTTCAAAACAACGTTTAGGGTATCTGTCACAAATGTCCATGTGACTTTTCATCCACATTTTTGCTGTACCAAAGCATGTCTCAATAGGATTTAAATCTGGTGAATACGGTCTGTAAACAATTTTTGAGCAGTTAATGATTAGCACATGCTTTTGGGATTTTCACCATTGAAAGTCATTTTGGTACTTACGGCAAAAATACAATAATGCCACCCTTATCTCTTGTCATTTGATATACTTCATCAGAAAAATGAATTGCACAGTTATCAAGCACAACAACTGAACAAGGCTCATGTTGTGCCACTGATCCAATATAAGGTAGAACAAATGTGGAATAAGCAAACTCAAATTGGGATCTGTCATATGCACCATTAATAGAATGAGCAACTTTTATTCCTGTTGTAGACATTGCAGCTAGCACACTGTATCGTCTGCCCCTTGTAAAATTGCCTCTCCTTGCAAGTCTACAGCCTTGTAATGAATAACCATATTTTCTCTGAAAGAAAGAGCCAGTGTATACAGTTGCAGATACTCCATATTTATTCCATATCAATTTGGAACTCCACTCAAGGTGACCACAAAAAATCATTACACTTTTAAGGCATACACCAATTCCAGAAATAAAGACAATGTTTCATTACTCCCCATTTTGAAACTTGAATGTATGCACATTTTTGAAGATAATTTACAGAGATCCATATCCTTATGGTCCATAATGTGCTACCCTCTGGTCCCAAGTCCCTAATAATTCCATATTCCTAAAAGTACCTGTAAAGATCTCTCATCTTTAGCTGATTCATCAATAAACAATAATTGATCTTTGTTGAATGAGGAAATAAACCGACGATACTGTGCACGGAGAATCTCATTTCTTTGTCTAGCAATCACATGAATCTATGCAAAAACAATGTCAAATTTATCATATCAACAAGATAATAAAGATGACAAGATGTAGTAGTTTTTATTGAAGACCAATTTGAAGTATATTCACAGTCATGAAATTCAGGTAGGTCAATTATTCTCAAATCCCCAAAAACTTAGCACAGATCATTAGTTAGAACACACAGACACCAGTGTAGGAATGAAATTTTATTCAAACTTCAAATTCCATGTGCTTCTTGTATTGCACTCAATTGACAGCTTGGGCTACCTGTGGAATTATAAAGAACGCCTAAACAAATACACATTTACCCTTTTTAGAGTCAACCCTGCATTTCTGATAAAGTGACATAAGGTTGAAATTGAATACTTCTCTCCAGTTATGTGTTCTATCCAGTTCTGAAGCTCGTCTAGATGAATCTCGGGGTACTGGTCTATAAGTCTCCTAATGAGTAGGTTGTTTTGGGCTGAAAAGTGAACAGTATACAGCTCTCACAAATACCTGGATTTCAAGGTAGCACTGGCTCCAATAAATTGACAACCTACCAGTAATAATTCTCGGCCGTCCTCTAGCATTTTCTGGATATTTTACGCCAGTAGTTTGGTGATAAATACGAATGACTTTTTTCACGAATGTATGCCCCACGCAAAGACTTCGAGAGATTTCAGTCGACGAAAGACCGCTATTTTGGAGATATATCACTCTCCACCTCAAATTTTCTGAATATGCTCTAACCATGTTTATCAAAACTGCTGATTGATATTTGTACAAAGAAAATAACGCTGATGAATACAATGAAAGAACTGTGAGAAATACTTTCTCGTTCTTGGTGCTTTCGTCTTTACTTCCGTCGGAAGCCTTCGTAACTTACATTTTCATTACATTACATTACATTACTCCGCTACATTTTCAGACTAGGCGTGGAAGTTGTCGATCGTTCGGTCGCATAATTTTGAAAATAGGTGTAATATCTTCGCAACAAAAGCTCATTTTAATTTGAAAATTTGTGAAGTTACATAGTTTTACTTGCTCTTTAGAGTGATAATATTTTTATCTAGTTCAACGCTCTGGAAATATTTCGATGACGTAGGTGAAAACCAAGAATAGATGCATTTTCTATATCATGGCCTAATAAAGCCGAAGTTAATTTATGCTTTTCCCCCATTCTCTCTGATCAACAGATGTCTTCAGAAAATCTCACAAAACAATGCAGGGGGAGTGATTCTGGTACCAATATGGCCAACACAGACATTTTTTGCAACAGTGTTAACAGTGCTAACAGACAATAAGTGCTAATAGACATAAGCTAGTAGACGAAATGGAGACATCATCCTTCCAAGACCAGAAACGAATTTTACCAGGAACTCCATACCATATAGAGGAGCAATAGCCTGGAACAGTTTATCTAGCAAGGAATCAGTAGCAAATAACCTAAATGAATTCAAGCATTTACTTTTTTGGTTGCAATTTGTTTGTTTTATACTTTGCACATTGAAAGAGCTCCAAAGTGCGAGCAATCCTATGTTTTTAGATTTTTGACTTTTTGAAGATAAGTATTAGAAATATTAATGAAAAGTACATACCGTAGCAAAATCGTTAAACGTCATAATGACGTCACTGATAATTTAAAATATCCCTAACAACAATCTGTAGCTTTCTCATGTTGAAACACATTACAATCGTCATAAATTATCATGGGAATGTCACTTGCTATTTCAATAGCCTCTAATAGCTTTTAATAGAATTAGAGTGACGTCACTTTTATGACGTCATCGTGAATAAAAAATCCTTTATAACTCAGCAACAAATTGTTGCATCGAGATAAAAATTGCACCAAATTTTAGATAATCATATTCTCTATCATAATGTGCACTTTTGAGAAACTCTTGAAGTTATCTATTTCTTCTCACAAAATGTAACAATTTGCTATGACGTCATAATGGTCACAATGGTAACTATTTGCATGACAAAATAAAATGCTACATGTAGGAAAATGTCGTCCCAATTGATTAAAAACTGTTTAAGATATAAAGGTTAGAGTAAAAATGTGAAATTAACCCCGGCAATTTTGGGGCCCTTTGTGCCCAGCGTGCCACCAGCTATGCTGAATATTTTATCATGCTTAAATAAAGTTATTATATCATATCATATCCCAGACTTCTACCAAGAAAGGACAATTTGCTGATATTATCTCACTCATCAACACTACATGCCCTGAGAAAAAAGTTGAGCTGATGGCTTGTCATGTCTCAGTGAAGTTATGGTCAAGCAAAAGGCATTCCTCATGAGGCAAAGACAATTATTTATCCTCAAGTCTTGGAGAGATGGAACAAAAAAGCAATAATATGCCTCTTATCTTAAAAAGTGGATACAATTTTGTTGTGAAAAACAAATTAATAGAACTGAAGTCACTGTAAACAATATGTTAATATTCTTAACCAGCTTACATGTATATCAGACAGTGCTAAAGAACAGTGCTATTAACACAGCTCGCTGTGCTTTATCCTGCTTATATTTTGACAGTAGAGTCACTATTGGTACTCATCATCCACTAATAACCAGGTTTATGAAAGGTGTTTATGAGTCAAGACCAGTGCAAAGTACATGTAAATACTCTTGTGTATGGGATTTAAAGGAAGTTCTAAACATGTTCAGGAAGTGGAGCACAAATGAGGAACTGTAACTGAAAGACATATCTAAGAAAACTGTCATGTTGATTTCTCTTGTCACTGCACAGCGAGTACAATCTCTACATTTGTTAGATACAGCCAGTAGGGTTCAGCAGGACAAAAATATAACTAAATGTGTTAACAATAGAAGAGTTGGAATATTGTTGGAAAATACATGGGAACAAACAAGTAAAGATGAAATGATGTAGGAATCAACCAAACGTCTTTTTGACACATTTAGGAAAAATCACAGACAAGTAACTGACAAGCACGAAGTGAGCACAAATTCCATGAGACTGACGACTGTTGACAAGTTTGACAGGAATTCAAGTCAAAAAACTAGGTAAGTGATGTTTTTAACAATGTTTTTATGCCCATTGATAAGGCTCAGCAACAGTATAAAACATGTTTATAACGACTGCATGTAAACTATCAAATAACTCACTTCATTATACAATATTTCAGCTCCTATTAAGGAAATGTAATGACCTTCACATGTACGAAAGGCTCAAACGTGGACATTGATTGCAAGGCCAAAGAAACGCTAGCAATTCCTTTTGCAAAACCTATGACACTGTCTATGAAAGCTGTTTCTATTGATGGACGTAAAACGTTAAAATTATCACTTACCAAGTTTTTCCGAACGTTTCCGAAACACATTCGAGGTAATAACAAACTGCCCTGTCCAACTCCATAAAATATTTCATTACTCTTCGTGTTTTTCTTTTCAAAGCATTTCACATTGTCAAAGACATTTCTATAACACTTCTGCAGTAGATACATGCACCTCTCAGGTTTTGTTTTGGAATCTAGGCATGGCCTAGGCAGAAAGTCTTCTCGTGCACGACACATGGAGCATTAACACTAATTTTGGCGACAGTACAATTATCAGCACGAAGAAATATTCCATAGAGTTTTGTTTCGAGAAAATACTTTTAGAAATCCTTTCAAGTAAAGCAAAGAACTACTCTGTTTATTAAAAAGCTCTCGAAAGTACCCGGCTTTGGCGCCATTTTTCGCCTTGCCGTTGAGCTGATCGTTTATACTTCGAGTATCGGCATAAAATCACATAATTGTCGAACGCAAAACATTACTTATAAAAATAATAACTACTTACCAACATGTAATTTCCACAAACAAGTGCTAAACCCCCAAAATAGTACCAAAACCTCAGCAAAACAGCACTTCATTCACTTTCACTTAGCAACTGCTCGGTTCATCATGTGCTTCTAAGGCATCCCAGTATGCATTGCCAGTGAAACAACAGGATACCCGCATCTTTGGCTTATACCTACTGGACGATATCACCGTGGGCTCTGGGGACGAGAATGCCTGTTTTGAGATAGGACACGATCGTGGATTCTAAGATATGCGCTTTATTGCTTACTTGTAACACAATACATACAATAGTAACTAGCTAAATATTAAACCGGAAGTGTATACTGTAACACATCTATATTACGGCCACTTTTTTCGGACAGATGTGCCAACGGATTTGGACCACCTCAAGTTTGGTTCCCCGGTCAAAATACTGTAAGTTAGCGGCTTTGGGCTCCCCGGTCCATATATCCGTTAGCGGAATTTGACCCCCAGGGCACATATACACTAGCGCATATACATGCAGCTCGCGGATTTGGCCCCCCAATAAAATTCAAGTGAAATTGATTAAGGTAGCTCGGTCTAGTTTTTTTCACGGTCAACTAGTGACGTTTAAACAGCCGTAGCTCCCGCTCCAGAGCGTCTTTTGCCAAGATCTTTTCACACTTGTCTAGATATAGAATGAAGTTTTAAAAAAAGTATATTTTATTGAAATCCGTTTTATTTTAGTGAAGAAATCATTATGTCGTCTTCTTTACTTAAAGCTCATTTTCGAGAAAAATCGGTCTAAACTTTTAGAGCCACATATCCAACGGTAAAGTTGTTAGTTAGGTCTACATTCTGAGGCCAGTGTCAAAAAAATCGTACTCATAGTTTTTGAATAAAAACGGTTTTATTTTTTTGGGTACAAAAATTCATATGTTTTGTACTATTTACGATAACAACCCACTCTGACAAGATAAAACAAAATGCTTGCTCACAGTTATTGCCAAGACTTAGTTCTACACTTGCTATGATTTTCAATAGATTCGGCCAAGACAATGATTTTTAAGAGTGGTACAAGTCATGTAATATTTTTGTTCATTTTCTCGCAAAACCTGAAATTTTTGCTTCTGAACGCGCTAATTAAAAAATCGTCGATGAATTTTCTTTTAATTTCCGCTATTAATTATTCAGAATATGTCCAATAATGGTTCTTTTGTTTTGCTAAAGCAGTGTTGATTTCGCCGTGTTTGAGTCACACATATTTGCATGCTTTTTCTGTTGTCACATTACGCACGTGCTGATCGAACGTGCGGAAATATTCAATTTGACGACAGAAGTCTTAGTAAAATTGCTGTTGTGGAAAGAAAATGTTGAAGAAGGCATATAACCACCGCCGCCAAAGACAAGCTGATATTTTGTCAAAAAACTGTCAATATGCAAAATTGTCAGTACGTGCGTAATGTGACAACAGAAAAAGCATGCAAATATGTGTGACTCAAACACGGCGAAATCAACACTGCTTTAGCAAAACAACCGCGGCAGAAGCAGATGCAAATATACCTGAGTTTGAAATTTTATTTGAGCACCTTAGAGGTATTCTTTCGATTACCAACTTGGAACCATAATTGAACATATTCTGAATAATTAATAGCGGAAATTAAAAGAAAATTCATCGACGATTTTTTAATTAGCGCGTTCAGAAGCAAAAATTTCAGGTTTTGCGAGAAAATGAACAAAAATATTACATGACTTGTACCACTCTTAAAAATCATTGTCTTGGCCGAATCTATTGAAAATCATAGCAAGTGTAGAACTAAGTCTTGGCAATAACTGTGAGCAAGCATTTTGTTTTATCTTGTCAGAGTGGGTTGTTATCGTAAATAGTACAAAACATATGAATTTTTGTACACAAAAAAATAAAACCGTTTTTATTCAAAAACTGTGAGTACGATTTTTTTGACACTTCCTCAGAATGTAGACCTAACTAACAACTTTACTGTTGGATATGTGGCTCTAAAAGTTTAGACCGATTTTTCTCGAAAATGAGCTTTAAGTAAAGAAGACGACATAATGATTTCTTCACTAAAATAAAACGGATTTCAATAAAATATACTTTTTAAAAAACTTCATTCTATATCTAGACAAGTGTGAAAAGATCTTGGCAAAAGACGCTCTGGAGCGGGAGCTACGGCTGTTTAAACGTCACTAGTTGACCGTGAAAAAAACTAGACCGAGCTACCTTAAATCAGAGTGACAAAGAGACAAAGACACTTGTATATATTTTCCTATTTCCTTGTAGCTGATCCGGGGGTCACCCCCTTGGGGAAAGCGCTTATAGGTGCATTATTTCCGAACAGTTCATCATGTTATTGTATCGAACTGACCCCCTAGCAAACCCGGGGGGAGGGGGGACCTCCCTCAAGTTGTAAACAAATATCCAATAAGGTGGAGGAGTAGGTAGGAAGCGGTTGTACACGGTTGTACACAATCATTAAGATAAATGTTTATTGCGCTTGAAATAGATTTTTATACCTGAGAGGTTCTGTCACACTTTGAGGACTCATCAATAAATAGCAGTTGATTACTGGCTTGCCGTAATTCATCTAGAGTGAAGCTGGAAATTAGAGAAGAGGTCAAAACAGCGGTCGAAAGTAGGGACCCAATTATTTCAGATCTGGTGGGTACCGGGACATACCCCCCTCTTCCCCAATGAGTACCTTGAAAATCTCGATACTGGCTGCATTTAGTTACAGTTTCTATTTAGAAATACGTTGTTTAGCATGCCTTCGGACATAAGGTTAGTTCATCAATTACGTCGATTTAAAATGTACTTTTCGAGATATATTTGATGACAAAGTTCAACATTCTTACTCCTAAAGGTGCACGTGGTGGGTGTCAGTTAATACCTGACCCCACCCGTCTAAATTGGGTACCTTTAGATGACCATTGTTTTGACCTCGTCCCTTATTACTGTGATTTAGTCACATTCATCAAAGCGTGCAGAAAATACAAACCATACTTCACTCTTCTCCAGTGAAATGAATTATCCAGTCGTAAATTTATCAAGACAACTCGGGATATTGTTCAATTAGATTTTTGATCATCAGAATATTATAAATATTATAGGAAATTTCATTGGATGACGAGGGAATTCCACGTTGAGTTTCACAGGAAATGAAATTCAACGTGGAATTCCCGAGTAGGGAAATCAGTGAATTTTCCTTGAATCCCATAGAGGACTTGAAAACATAAATGAAGCCGTTGTCCATTTTTTCAGAGCGCACGGCAAACCATTCAAGAGCGAGTATACAAAAATAGCCAGCGAATGAGAATGAAGCTGTAGTCGTGAATGAAAATCGACTTACTTTTGTTTGTTGTTTCAGCCTCGTGTTGAGTAGAGTGCAAATAATGATCATGAGCTTTTATCAGGTATTTTTAAATTCGTAAAACAGAAAAAGAATTACCATAGATGGAAAGAGCATGTTGAAATTAGCAAGACAGTGAGGTTTGAAGGAATTGAATCCAAAACTCGCGAGAATATGAATTTTTGAAAAGTATGAATTTGTAAGAAAACCTTTGCTGGTAGGCATCTCTTGCCTACCAGCGAATGTTTTCATACAAAATTTCGATTTTTGAAAATTCATATGTTCGTGAGTTTTAAACTTCCTTCATTCAAACTTCACAGTTTTACTAATTTTGACGTGCTCTTTCCAGCTATGGTAATTATATTTCTGTACTGTGACTTTTGGAATTACATGATGAAAGCTCATTAGGTGATAGTTAGTGCTTAATTAGAAAAGACATAGGAATTCAGTCAGCCATAACAGTTGCACGGGCTTTTGCTAGATCAACGACTCAGTACGCAAATTAACGTGTTTTCTAACATGTTTATTATTTTTGAGCTGAACTTGTCAAAAAAGCGAACATGTCGAATTATGACTTGAAAAATCATGCACAATAGAGTGCTTATCCATGAAAAACTTGCACGTGCAAATTAAATGCACAAGAGCAACAAGTTTGGCAGGTCTAGTACTACTGGGCTAGACTAAGTCGTGAAGCAAGACATGGATGCATATAGTTACTTCCAAGAGCGTATCACTTTTGGTTAGTTTTCATAGTGTTAATGTCCTTGCGTTTGACTCATCTCTTGTCTCTCGGTTGTCGTTGTTGTATTTTTGCTGTGTTTGACTCATTTTGTTTGGAAGAAAGTGGGATTTGTGAAGTAAAGCTAAGGGTGCGTTTGACTCGTTTATTGTGTCTGTTTGTCGTTATTTCAATTTAGCTGTGTTTGACTCGTCTCTTGTGGGAGAAACGGCGGGATTTTTGAATAAAGCTAAGGGTGCGTTTGACTCGTTTCTTGTGTCTCTTGTCGTTATTTCAATTTAGCTGTGTTTGACTCGTCTCTTGTGGGAGAAACGGCGGAATTTTTGAATAAAGCTAAGGGTGCATTTGACTCGTTGAGATAAACTAAAGTAATCGAAGAGCCAGGATCCGAGCCAGGACTAAAGCATTCCAGTTTCAAAGCATAAAAAATACGCTGTGTCTATTTGACCGGCAGCCGGTCAATGACCTCGAATTCCTATTTGACCAGCAGTTTTCAAATTTTCCAATATTTCGAAAAAAACATTCGTACACCATCTAAAGTACACTATCTTTATTTAGAAATGGTAAGCGGTCATAGTTAGCACTGTATAGTGTCCAACTAGCTCTTTTTCTCTAGCCCCGGCACAGAGTACAACGAGCGACCAAAAGACACTTCGAAAAATTCAATCCTGATCGTTCTACTCTGTGCCGGAGCTAGGCAAATAGAGTTAATTACACATTACAACGGTAGTTGTAACCGCTTACCATTCCTGAATATAGATAGAATACTTTAGATGGTATACGAATTTTTTTTCGGGGAAGTTTTGGAAAATTTAAAAACTGCCGGTCAAATAGGAATTCGAGGCCATTGACCGGCAGTTTTGAATTTTTGTTGCAAGAATCCGTCTCCAAAAATAAGAGTCGAAGGATATTCAAAACATTCTATCTATATTCAGGAATGCTCAATTACTAAGGAAAGTGCTTCAAAGTCGAACTAGCCCTACATGTCTTGTCTCGGCACAGAGTAGAACGACCAGGATTGAATTTCTCGAAGTGTCTTTTGGTTGCTCGTTGTACTCTGTGCCGGGACTAGAGAAAAAGAGCTAGTTGGACACTATACAGCGCTATTAAAAACTATGACCGCTTACCATTTCTAAATAAAGATAGTGTACTTTAGATGGTGTACGAATGTTTATTTTCGGGGAAATATTGGAAAATTTGAAAACTGCCGGTCAAATAGGAATTCGAGGTCATTGACCGGCTGCCGGTCAAATAGACACAGCGTAAAAAATAATTTCTGCAAGGAAATTAAAAAACCTAATAAATATTGGTTATAGCGGCAGAAATCAAAGTAGACAAACTAGAATGGGAAAAAGTGTGAGCAGCCCAAAATTTCAAGTCACTACTGAATCAATCCCTAGCAAACTGGGAATCAGTAGCACACCAAAATACGGCTTGACATGACCCGCCAAATACTTCAAAATAGAAAAACAAACAAAAAGCAAACAAGCAAGCAAAAGCTCGTTGATAAAGAGGAAAAGGAATTATCCATATATATTTAATTTCTAACAAAAAATTAGAACATAACACGGCATGCAAAACACTGCAGCTCAAAGAAAAATTGAGCCCTGAAAAGCAGCAAAAATGGACCAGACAAAACATTTTCAAACTCAAATTACTCTATTTTTTACTAATCGTATTTACATAAATACAACTGAGATAATGTAGTAAAAAGGAAAAATATATTTGTATGAGTCTTTATCATTTTCAGTTCGGTTTCAAGCTCTTTTGTCGCGAAAGTTGTTTTTCATTTACAAAGGGGTTTACAACAACCTCATGCAAGCTCGACATAAAAGTCTATTAAAACACTTGTAAACAACAAACAATGAACACTAACCATCTTATTTCAGGACAATCAGTCTTATTTAGCCAACCAGCAATTTTTCTGCATAAGATCTAGAAATGATTTTCGCCAGCTTGCTCCGATTCTGCCATCAGACCTGACAGTTGCTCTCTGAATGCTAGAGTAAACAATTTGATAGTTTTCAGCCACTCTTATGACTTATCAATAAAAGATCATCCTTTTCCTTGAGTGATTGCTTTTAATAATAATCCAATCCTGAGATATGTCTCGGTTTTCTTGCATGTAAGCTTATATTTTAGCGAAAGTTTTGGCTTACTATAAACGACGAAACGAAACGAAACGAAACCGTTTCGTTTCGTTCAACAAAACGAAACGAGACCAGAATTAAGCAAGGGATAAAACTTTGTATAAAGCGTGAATACAGCACAGTAGTCTCTCAGTCAATGAGGCCGATACATTTTACAATCGATGGCGCCATGATTACAGTCGTGCCTACTCACCTCAACACAAATATTCGGTAATTATAAGTTGCGGAAATCCTGGACCAAAAACCTTGAGAACCTTGTTTACAACCATTCCTCTCACGCAGTCGTGCAAACAAAACTGATGGCCAGCATGTATACAATTTGTCTGCGCATGTCTGTGTTTTGGGCTTGAAATTCATTTGCATATCGAATGCAAGAAATTTTATGTTGACACGGAATATTTGGCTGGCTATCTCGTTCTTCAAAATTATGTTCAACTACCGAAATACTGAGACAACTAAAACATGTGCAGTCTGCCTACCGCTAGTGCGCTGTGGATAATTATCCAGATCGAAGGCACTCCAGATGGGAAAATATCACGCGTCAAAGTCAGTAGAAAGTTGTGAGAAGGACCAGAACTCCGCACTTTCGAGTAATGCTGGCGTTGAATTCATGTATAAGGTAAATTTAGTAATGGATGTCATTACCAACATGATACTGTGTGAATTGGATCCAATAAGAGTACTCTGGACTTCATTGATTGTTGAATAATTAGCCATGTTTACTGGAATCTCGTACTTTTTCGCGCAAAATTCTTGCAATTCATTCTGAAAATTTTACATCTTTGACGGCGCCCCCCAGCAAAATTATTTAATAATGCGCTTTTTCCATGCTTCGTTCTTGTAAAACAGAGCTTTCTTGGAGGAAACTCCTGGTCCCTCCATGTGATTTCAAGCAATGTTTACAGCCGGGTTCAAGCCTTGTTAAAATTGACAAATTTCGGTATAGCCTATAATCTGCAACATTTATCTAGAAGTTAATGACCTATTTTTATACATGGTGAGGCATACAGTTTGTGCCGTATGAAGCAGCGTTTTATACTTCATAAAAGAGCAATAAATTCATCGCTGAAATTTGCATGCAAACAACGTGCTTGGAAACACGTTCACAAAAATACTTTAGATCACATGTAGGGACCACGAGTTTGGACTAAAAAAGCTCAGTTTTGCAAGAAAGAAACGTGTAAAAAGCGAATTACTAAATAAATTTGCTGGGGGGCGCAGTCTAAGATGTAAAATTTTGAAAGTGAATTGCAAGAATAATTTTGAGCGAAAAAGTACGACATTCCAGTAAACATGGCTAATTATTAAACGATCGATGGAGTCTAAAATACCCTTATCGGGACTAATCTACACAGTAACTTGTTGTTAATGGCTTCCACTGCTTATCGTACCTTACATATAAATTTAGCGCCCACAATATTACTCGAAAGTGCGGAGTTCTGGTCCTTCTCACAACTTTCTACTGACTTTGACGCGCGATATTTTCCCATCTGGAGTGCCTTCAATTTGGATAATTATCCACAGCGCACTAGCGGTAGGTAGACTGCACATGTTTTAGTTGTCTCAGTATTTCGGTAGTTGAACATAATTTTGAAGAACGAGATAGCCAGCCAAATATTCCGTGTCAACATAAAATTTCTTGCATTTGACATGCAAATGAATTTCAAGCCCAAAACACAGACATGCGCAGACAAATTGTATACATGCTCTGATGCCAAGAATTTAGTCGAGAACAAGAGTGTTTGGTAGTGAGCGGGAAACTGCACGAAGTCAGTGACCCATATCCGTGTGAATATCATGCCAAAAAGAAATCCCTGATCGACCAATAAATCACCACACGTTACTTGGAGGTCTATTATATCTTTTGCCTTTCAAATTACAACATTTCTGGACGAAATCCACTTATCAACGGCTCCAAACAGAAAAAACTATAATCAACTACACTGACGGCTACAGTGGTTTATACAATTTATTGCTTCCCCTACCCCCTTCGTCTTCTGTGAAACGCTGTCGTTAGGAAATGTATTGCTAAATATACATATTATTGCTAAATATTCTCTCATTCGAAATTCGCTAATACTCTAGCAAAGGCTTTTTTTTTGCACTGATGTTAAACAAATCTCTAAAAACTATAAACAACGAAAAGAAATGAGATTTTTGTCACGTCCCTCCCCCAGGGGGTGGGGATTAAATTGCAACCACTGTTGTTGATTATAGTTTTTCCTGTTTGGAGCCGTTGTTAAATGGATTTCGTCCAGAAATGTTGTAGTTTGAAAGGCAAAAGATATAATAGACCTCCAAGTAACGTGTGGAGATTTATTGGTCGATCAGGGATTTCTTTTTGGCATGATATTCACACGGATATGGGTCACTGACTTCGTGCAGTTTCCCGCTCACTACCAAACACTCTTGTTCTCGACTAAATTCTTGGCCATCAGTTTTGTTTGCACGACTGCGTGAGAGGAATGGTTGTTAACAAGGTTCTCAAGGTTTTTGGTCCAGGATTTCAACTTATAATTACCGAATATTTGTGTTGAGGTGAGTAGGCACGACTGTAATCATGGCGCCATCGATTGTAAAATGTATCGGCCTCGTTGACTGAGAGACTACTGTGCTGTATTCACGCTTTATACAAAGTTTTATTCCTTGCTTAATTCTGGTCTCGTTTCGTTTCGTTGAACGAAACGAAACGGTTTCGTTGAACGAAACGAAATGGTTTCGTTTCGTCGTTTATAGTATGCCAAAGTTTTCACTTGAATCATCTTCGCCTCTTTTCGATCGGTTTGCTTGTAAATTTCATTCAGTCGCTCTCATCTAAACTCGTCTCGAATTGCTTTGGTCGGTGACGAGTGTATCGAGAGTCGCTATTTTGATCAGTACAATACAATACAATACAACTTTATTATTCTCCCTAAGGGTTTTTCAGAATAATATTACAAATTAAAAATAAAATCTAGTTATAATAATACTTGTTACATGCAATTCGAAAAATTAGAAACAATGAAAAACTTTTAAAACGAGAAGAGATTTGAACAAACTATTTATATAATGTTTCAGTGTCCACTAAGTTCTTCTTTTGCTTTTTTCTTAAATAAAGAGAGGGATGGTGACTTCTTTGTCTGCTCTGAGAGACAGTTCCAGGACTTGATTGCTCTGAAGAAGAATCCGCGCTGTGCTGTGGATGTGCGGCACTGTGAAGCACGTAGGTCTGCTTTTCTCCGCGTGTTATAGGTATGGATATCTGAGCATATTACAAACTTTGAGCTGAGGTATGTTGGCGCTAAGTTGTTCGTGCATTTATATACCAGGATGACATCACGCAAACGTAACATGTTTTCAACAGTTAGCCAACCAAGGTCCTCCAAAATTGGAGATATATGATCGTATTTTTTGGTGTTAGTTAAGATACGTGCAGCAAGATAAGGCCTGTAGCTTCCTCCTCCTGAATTTTGTGTAGAGCTTGTGAAAGTATGCTAAAAGGAGGAAAAGCATAGAACAGATAAGGTTTCCAGCAAACAGTAAAGGCATTAATTTCTATTGCCTCAGGGTCTGGCTGATATGCCGCAAAAGGCTTAAGCTGATAGTTAAGTCGAGAGGCAAACAGATCAATGTCTGGGACAATATCAATTCTTCTTATGGCAGTCTGAAATATCTGTCCATCTAAAGCCCACTCTGTTTCCCTCCTAGTTTTGCGGGATTCTGCATCAGCAAGTATGTTGTCTTTGCCTGGAATATGGGCCGTGGTTAGCCATATACTCTTATCAAGGCACCAGTCCCAAATCATGCGAACCAATTTATTAAGTTTGCGAGAGTGACTTGTTCCCATTTTTCCAATATCAACTACTGCAGTCATATTATCAATTTTTACTAGGATATGTTTTCCCAACAATTGACTGTGAAAAGCTTTAACTGTGAACAGAACAGGAAGCATTTCAAGATAATTAATATGATTCTGGGATTCCTCTGGTGTCCAGTGACCCCCAGTCTTAACATCCTCTAATACCCCTCCCCATGCAGCCTTCTTTTGATGCATCTGTATATAAAGTAATTTCTGGATGGGATATCTTTATAGATTTATTAAGTGAAGGTGCTGAGGTAATTCACCACTGCAAGTCTGCACGTGCCTCTTCAGACAATTGCATAGTGGCATCAAAATTTCCCTTACTAGTACGCAATGCATCAGTTTTGTCCATATCAAGGGTCCTAAAATGCAAAGGCCCCAACCGAGCTGCACTGGAAAAATAGAAATAAGAAACCCCAAAACTGATACAACTTCTCTGATAGAAGGCTTCAAGCTATCTAATAAGCATTGGCATTGAAGGGCGAGGTTGTCTATTTTCTCCTTTGTTGCCGGGTAAACTTTCATAGATACTGATTCTATCTAAAAACCCATAAAGGTTATTTCTTGCTTAGGGATAAGACATGATTTCTCAGGGTGAATTGTGAACCCTAAGGAATCAAAAAGCATTATGGTGTCCATAACATTCCTTTCACAGTCAGCAAAGTCATCTCCTTGTAAGTAAGAATCATCTATGTAGCTTGCTGATAGATTACCAAGTTGTCTTAAATGTGCATACACTGGTTTCGATAATTTTGTAAACTTTCTAGGGCAGAATGCCAGGCCATTTGGGAAGCAAACAAATTTGTAAAGTTGACCCTGCCATAGAAATTTTAGGTACTTTTGATCTTTAGTAGCAATGGACACAGAATAATAGGCGTCCTTCAAATCCATTGAGGCCATGAAACAGCCTGGTTTGACCATATTTAAAACAGTACTTAGTGAATCCATTTTAAAATGGTGATAGGTTAAGTACTTGTTTAACTTTTCAAGTTAAGGATCATACGAGACGTGCCACCTTTTTTAGGCCTGGTAAATATGGGAGAAATAAACTCCCCCTGCTCATGAATAGTGGGGATAATTACTCCCTTTTTTGACAACTTTTCTCAGTACTTATTGACTGCATCTCACGTGCGTCACCAGTCAACTTTTCTTTGGGAGCTACCCTCTGGCAAGGCATTTGTGAAAATTCAATGGGTTGTCCCGAAATCATTTAATTTGTAAGATCTCAGTGTCTGAGGTCAAAGACTGCCACTGTTCATAATATTCTCTTAATGCTCCCGCCTTAAAATATTTAACTTTATGTTCAAAATAACAAATAATATTATTTACCGTTGATAAATCTTTTAAATGTAAGCTTAACTGCTTTAATGAGACTTTTTCTCCGTCTCCTTCTGCTTGCTTCTCGGTAAAAAAAGGCTTGCTGTTTGACCCTGAGGATTTTCCTCTCCAACCATCATTACGATACGGCTTTGTAGTAGCTGTATGACCCAGGCGGTTGGATGCCTTTATATTAGGGAGTTTATGAATCAAGAGAATCCAGGACGACGCCACCGTCAAGTCTGTTACCACGTCGTGACTGACAGCTCGTAAGCCGACGATGTTTACGAAATTCAGGACGTCATGACGTCACAGGACGCGCGCGCGCTTCGACCCTAATTGGCGGGAAATTTTGGCGCCGAAATCAAACATGAAAATTTGCGGTCAGTTTCTTTAGTTTCTTTGCACTTTTCTTTATGAAAAAAAAATTACACGTAAAGCATGGCGAAGTTTAGAGAGAATAGGATCGCTCTTCTTTATGCACACGAAGCAAATGTCATAAACGACGAAGAGTTCGTTCTTCTGTATGATGCTAACACAGCAAAAAGTCCTGACTTACCATATTGGAACTACGAGCAATTTGAGCTAGAAAACATGTCTGACGATGAATGCAAAACAGAATTTCGTTTTTATAAAAATGATGTCTACAAGTTAGTGGATGTCTTAGATTTACCAGAGATATTTACCTGCTACAATGGTTTGAAAATAGATTCTGTTGAGGCTTTATCTATTTTGTTGTATCGCGATTCTCCTATCACTTTGATCTACAGAGAGACGGCGTTATTTTCCGGTAATGCCGTCTCAAAATCAGCGCTCGTGATTGGCCCAAACATTGAGGACTGCATCGAAGTGGCTTTCTTCAAAATCACAAAAACCTACTGAAAATCAATTCAAAAATTGAGCAGCAAATATAAAACAACTTTTTTAATTTATACATAGTATCCGTGATAAAATGACCGAAAAGAATGACATGTTTTGATAAAAAATAGCCGCTAAGTTGAATTTCAGCTACACACGACTATCGGCGAAAAGTAAACTGAACTGGAATCTGTTAGTCTTCAGTAGATAAAATAACTACACAAAAAATCACGAAAAGAAGAAAAAGAAATCATCCTAAGTAAAAAAATTATGTCTGATATAAGTACAATCGGTAATTTCGTTTTCGCTTTTGGCTTCAATGACTTCAAAGTCACAGCAAAAGTGAATTTTCAGCAAACAACAAAGCAAACAAATTGTCCTTTATGAAGACAAAAACGGTATTGTTTATACAAAGATGAAACAAATAACTTTTTAAATAAAATAAACAGGGAATACACAAGTGTGGACTACCTTTTTAATACCTTTCAATAACTTTTTAGCATCATTCCTTTAGGTTGAAGCTATATTTTGACAAACTTTCACTTTCACGTCGGTCAGCTCGATCGTTTTTGGCCAGTTTTGAAGAAACAGCAAAAAGAAATCTTCAAAAGCATCAAATGACCCGTACTTCTTTCATTTTGTGAGATTTTGAACTTGTTTCTATAATTATTATATGATTGAGTCGGGTTTCTTTGTTATTCATAGCACTTTATATCGCTTATTTCACGATCATTATGAATTCAAGGGTTTTATATGGATCTTTCCCGGGATGTATCTGTATACATCCCTTGAATTTATAATTCCCGGGGTTTATACATATACATCCCTTGAATTTATAATTTCGTCCCATACTTTCTTAGACCATCAATGTGTTGATCGAGACTTACAAATTTTCTTAGAAAGATACTAAGTAGCGATTACTGGTGAAAAAAAAGTCTTTGATTAACGACTGGGATTCGAACCCGAGACCTTCTCCACTCCTTTACCCTCCTTTAGCCACTATACTACTGAGCTAACTGATGAAATTTCTTCAACAAAAAACGTTTTGTGTATTATCATGAAGTTCGTTAGTATTGCCCTGAATAGAATTGAAAAGCAATTCTTTAGGGTTTCCTTATGTAAATTCAGTAACAATGATCTAATCAGTGATTGTGTTTTTGAATGGTTTTTGTGTGAAACCCTCCTCAATCACATAATAAGGCAGATAAATACCTCGAAGCTCGGCTTTTATCCATATACATCCCGAGGGCCTACGGCCCTCGGGATGTATATGGCTAAAAGCCTCGCTTCTCCGTATTTATCCCTTCCTTAAATCACCTCTTTTAAGCGTGAGAAAGCTTCCCGGGTCTGGCCGCCATTTCCTTTTCGGCTTATCTTCTTGCAAAGAAGAAAGAAGTTGCCATGGAAACTGTAATTCCTACAACTTTGCAGGTAAAGAGAATCTCGCGTTCAATCAATCAAAAACGATAACTTTTCTCTTTTTTCTTCACAAAAAATAGTTAGAATCGCGATACAAAACTAAACGCGATTTTGAGACGGCATTATCGGTTTATAATGACGGCGTTGGGAGAAAATATATTTTCTCCCAACTAGCCGTCATTATAAACCGATAATGCCGTCTCAAAATCGCGTTTAGTTTATAGAAACGATTTGCATACCCTTGCCGTTACCTAGATATGATGCCAAGGTTTGGTAGGCCTGTACCTCAACTTTGCATGACAAGCAATTTGGTTATGGACTACATTTATACACGCTGGAGTCATTTACTGAGCAATCTTAATCAAGCATGGTTATGCCCTGATAACTTGGAAATATTTGCCAATGCTATTTTTGAGAAAAATGGAGCTCTGTCAAACTGTTTTGGTTTTGTCGATGGTACAGTGAGGCCAGTTGCTCGACCAGGCAGGAATCAAAGAGTCCTGTATAATGGACACAAAAAAGTGCATGCCATTAAATTTCAATCACTTGCCATTCCAAATGGTCTTGTTTCACATTTATACGGCCCAGTTGAGGGAAAACGACATGACAGTTCAATGTTAGTTGAATCTAATTTATACAATCAGTTGATACAGCATGCAGTTGACCCTTATGGAAATGCATTGTGCATTTACGGTGACCCAGCCTACCCTCACCGCCCACAGCTTCAGCGCCCTTTTAGGGGAGCAAGGTTAACTCAGGACCAAACTGACTGGAACTGTGCAATGAGTAGTGTAAGGGTTTCTGTGGAATGGATCTTTGGAGACATTGTAAATTACTTTAAATTCCTTGATTTCAAGAAGAATTTGAAAGTTCAGCTCAGTGCAGTAGGCAAGATGTACATTGTTTGTACTCTGCTTCACAATGCTCGATGTTACCTGTATGGTTCAACAACTTCTGACTATTTTGATCTACAACCATTACCTCTAGAAGACTATTTTGTCTAAGAAAATTGATCTGATTTTGAGTTTTTAAAACTCAGATTTCTTTACAAGAAGTAGTCTTCTAGATATGAGTTACAAGTACAGAGTTACTGCAAATATAATTCACAATAATTGATGACGGTTTTATTGAAAATCATTAATTTTGTCTGAAAAAGAATTAGTCTTATAAAAATAACCAAAGTTGATCAAAGCTCATCAAACATTCACCAAACATTTAAAACACTGGCAGTAAGATTTATATCTAACAAACTGAATTCTCAAAACAGCAACATATTAAAAAAAGCTGATCAACTAAATGTTACCGACTTGTTTTTAAATACTTAAAAGTATTTCTCGTGCTCTCCAAGGGGAACAAAAGTGAAGTGCTTCATCTTTGCAATAACAAAATCCCATTCCAGCACAAACAATGACTATTTTCCTTTGAAAATGTTACTCGCGCTTTGAGATGTTTTGCAGCAAAGTCATGATAGATGCATTTTGCATCTGCATTTGAAGCATGAGTTGCTCTTGTTGCTTTTGTTGGCTTTTCATGTTTTCACATAACATAGTTGTCATAGCTTGTTGATTAGCAAAATTGTTATCTTGTTGACTTTTCTTTTGTTGGAGTTCCTCCTGCCGTATTTTCAGTTCCTCTCTCTTCAAATCAGCATCTAACTCTGCCTTTTCCCTCAAATATGCTACAGTTTCTGAACCAGTAGATCTTTTTGCCTTCTTTGTGTCTGCTTCACCCTTTCTCTTTTTGCTTTCACTGAAGGTTTCCAATGATGCCTTTCTCATCTCCACTGCCTTTGCAGTCTCAGCCTCAGTTTTCTCCTTTTTTTCTGCATCCTGCTGTTTGTCATCATTATCTCTAGACTCAAATCGTTCAATTATATCTTCCATTGGTTCATCAAATGGTGTATGGTCAGGTGCAATACCACTTGCTTTTTCCTCATCCTTTATCATTTTCTTGTGATCTTTCTGACTTCTGATTTACGCTGAACTTGGGGCTATCATGGCTATTCAAGGACTCACTTATCTGTTCCCAGACCTGACCTCATTGTTGTTTTTTTGGAATAAATTATCCTATCAGTTAGTACTAGAAGAAAGTGCAAAGTATTTGAGGTCTTTTAGCGTTTCTACTCTATAAATTCAGATTGTAAACTCCAGTAGTAATGTGCATGACAGTTTTGACAGCTTTCAACTTGAGGTCTATAGCCCTTATAACTTAAATCCGACTATTTAGGAAAACACAGACAATATAATTAAAGCTTAGTTAATCTTTCAAAGACAGAAATTCGTTATTGCACTAAGCATTTGATTAACTTTGCATTTGTAGTAAATTTATCTAAAAGTAAAATATTTTAAACAAGAAATATGGAAAACTCACAACTACTTTTCAGTAAGCTTATCACTTGTGTATAAGTTTAAACCATTTTAACAGGTGGTTTTGACACAAAGTTGTATTTATATTAAATGTAGACTTTATATTTATTCGTCTTAAGCAACAACAAAAGGAAAAGACACGGTTTTCACAAATATTTTTATAAACAATAAACACAAAATTTCAAAGATACCACTGAGTTTTTGATCAGCCGCTTTTGGGCGAGAATTTTGATAAAAAGATCTCTCAAAGACAAATACATCGATTGGACAAAAGTTGAAAAACAAAAACATTTACAATCCTACCTTTTTCCTGTGTTATTTTCTGTAGAATTCTCTTTCATAGTTGATCTAGCCCGAGTTAGTTCAGGACGCTGGCAAAATCACAAAGGTGGCCGCCTCGACGTGTCGCGACGTCGGCGTTTGCGAGCTCACGCATGCGCAGGGACGAACACTGGCCACGTCGTCCTGGATTCTCTTGATTCGTAAACTCCCTATTATTTAACTGGGACTGCAGTTAATTCGTCACCAAATAAGAATCCATTGATTGGTACGTGAGAACCGCAAAGAGCTGAATATTCCTTGTTAAGGTTTGGTCATATTGCGTCGCGTCGACGTTGAGATACAGCGGTTTGCAGCGGAGCGTTTAATGCAAACTGTTTCAGCGTTTGTTTTTCGCGTTTGAACTCTACGTTGTCAGGGTAAGTTTCGATTGTTTCTAGGGGGCGGAGACTACGTTTCACACGTTTCGCACGTGCTTTTGAAGTATTTCTCTCGTCTTGATCTTCACACTCTATATGGCAACTCAATCATCGGCTGAGTTCACTTCGCTACAAAAATGTGGAAAGTCAGTAAAAGTGGAAGAACTTATTGTCCTGGAAAAGCTTTGTCTCAGGACATTAGAACGAACATCATTGACAAAATACTTAAAAGTGGAGGAAGTGTGAAGATCAAGACGGGAGAAATACTTCAAAAGCACGTGCGAAACGTGCGAAACGTAGTCTCCGCCCCCTAGAAACAATCGAAACTTACCCTGACAACGTAGAGTTCAAACGCGAAAAACAAACGCTGAAACAGTTTGCATTAAACGCTCCGCTGCAAACCGCTGTAATTCTAAGTTCACATGCCCCAACAGGGCCAGACAGTCAGTGTTAAACGTGACCAATTTCCCCAGCTTCTCATCTAATTCAGCGGCTGAATATTACTGTGACTGCTGCGAATGGCTAGCAGTGTTTCTGCACATTTTGCAATAGCGCTACCAACTTTCACCAGAGTTTTTTGAGTGTTGGCAACGCGCAAGTCGGCACTTTTTGTAGGATGATTCAATTTACTCCATATCTCAGGATTGACGTTTGGAGTTGCCGGTCAGCTTTTCACAGTTTTCGGGTCGATGGTATTTATCCATCTTGTCTTTCAATTTTTTTCCCTCTAACTTTGAGGAGCAGCGTTTGTTGAGTGGGGTTACAGCTGGGTTACTTTCGGATAAGTTTTATCATCTGTGTCGACTCTTGAGCGATTTCGCTCAACAGGTCATCCCCAGCAGAAGTGTTGGTTTGACTCGGCGTGTCACCCACCTTTGCCGCCATGTTTACTAGCTCCTCTGAGTCAAACTTTTCGGCATCCGAATCTATACTAGCAGTCGATACAGAGGTAGTAGAGGTGGAATTCGCTGTTTTTGTCGTTTTTTTAGGAGGGGCAACGTCTACTCTAACGTCTGTCAAGCGTTTTAACGTCTTTCCCATTGAGAGCATTCATTGCTGACAGTACGTCAGCAAGCGATGGCTCGCTTGTGTTTTCTTTTCCAGCTCGCTGGGAGTCTTTTTCTGTACTGAGGTTTTACGGTACTCGGATCTTCATTCTCCTCTGTTAGTAGTTCGTCTTCGTCCTCATGGAGGTCAGAAGGATGATTAACGGACGAAAGAGAGGATTTCTCACTCATTGTCAAAAGTTCACACAACCTTCCCCAAAGATCGCGCACAACTGACCTTCCCGGTTCGCGTGCATTCTCACGTGACTCCGGAGCGACCAATGAATAGAATAGAATAGAATAGAATAGAATAATACTTTATTTACAGAGGGCTACACTTAATATCTAAAGATAACATACACGTGGCCCTCAAATTATACAATAAACGTACATATATATTTAAACAAAACTTATTAGTGTTAAAAATCCAAAAAAATTGTCCTAATTTGTGAAATTCTATTCTATGACCAATGACGAAACAGAATCTGAGGCAAAATATAGCAAAGAAAACACCAAATGGGGTGTGAGAGTATGTGAAGGTAACACAAGAATACTTTTAATTCGATATTTTTAGATAGAATATACTTCGAGCGAATAGCTGAGGAATTGTTCTAACGTCCTTTCGTATGCTGTTAATGGCAGTAACCAGGCAGAAATGCAACCAATGTTATCAGTACAAGGCCAGCAAGAGTCCGTTGGACAGCCAGTAAATCAGCTAGTCGTGAATCCTCAAAACAACTTACAAGGAATGTTTGAACTTGCACAATTGCAAACCTGCACGTTTTCTTTGACATAAAGTCGGTTGCTTGAACTCTACCATCGTGTTAGTTTCCTCAGTTTAACATTGAAAACTCGATGTACTTTGAATTAAATAGCATAGTATTTTGTGTACTTTGAAGAAACAACAATTTGGTGACAACATTTGTTGATCTATTTCTCGAAAAACTTTTAAATACTTTTGCTTTTCAACCAACTTTACATCACTTCGAACCTATTGTTGCATAGCCAATCAGAGCATTTGTTTACGCAGTGGCGCCAGTTATGCATAGCTGGGAGAATTTACGACGGATCATTTGTAAAGTTTCATTTTTATAGATAATACTAGCCGTTTCTATCGAAAGTGAAATGCTGCGAAATCTGAATCGTAAAATGTTTTGATTGAAATAAATCGATGTAAAGTGCTAGTCAGTACATGTACGTTTAAATTTCCTTTTTTGCCTAAATTAGAATGTTTCGAATAACAGCCAATTTTTGTTGTTGTTGTTTTTAGTAAAATCTCAATTTTTGTACTAGTTTTTGAATCATCTACACAATGCGCAAATGGGTCTCTAATAAGCTGTGTTGTTTAAGGATAAAGTAAAATCATTTCCTGTTTTTGCTAGGCGTCATGTTGTCAAATTTGAAAAACTACCAATGATAGCTGAGCTAGGGAAACTAACAGCTGTATAGACTTTTCAAGACTGATCCCCGCATGATGTCTTAACATTCTATTTTATGTAAATAACCAGAAAATGTGTAAGTAAAAGAGTCCTGAACGTATATATACAGTTTATTAAAAATAACGTTTTATTGTTGAAGAAACGATTCGATCAGGCAGATAGTTCAATGAAATCGTCTCTTCAAAAGCTTTTAGGTACATAGCATCTCCTTCGATTAGAATTCCATCGATAGTTTCGGTTGTCCACGTCAAAATATCGCACGAATTGGCACATAACACTGAAGCTGAAAGACTCATAAACGCACACTGTCTTCCTCTAGAAACATCGATGAAACGATTATGACCTTGATGAATACTCCCACGAGCGAAAAAAGTAGAATTTAACATGATAAACTTCAAAACCTATCTTGCTAAGACGTCGAGAAATGAAAGAGAAACCTCTTTGCTAGAAGAGCACATGTCATTCGTTGATTACCGCTGATTACATAGTGTACGATATTGCAGTCGCAAATTCATCCATCGCCACAAGGTCCACTGGCATCAGATACTATCGTGCGACACAGGGACCCCAATAGTTTTACTCATTCATTTTTTTTTAATTTCTATATAATAAAACAAATAGAACAGCTTTTTCCGTGCTGCGTTCAGTAATAAAGCACTTAGGAAGTGACGAGAGCACTCAAGAAGTGTGGAGAGCAATAAATGTTATACTCCCAAATCATTGCACAAAAAATACAGCTGCAAACTAAATTCCAAGCCGTAAACAATAATTACACTAAACCCTTATAAGTGATCATTCAAAAGTCGGAAATCAAGTTTTTTTTTCTACAAAAGTTCTCACTACGTACAATACTGCGATCTTGATAGGCAAGTACGTATCCAACTAATCTTTCACGACTAGCGATTCTACAAAAACGAATTGTCAGGATCATGAATAAGAGTGATTTTTGTGCCCATACTGATCCAATATTTAACAATTTGTATCTAATGAAATTTCATGATATCCGAAAGCTTCAAATAGGTCAATTTATGTTTTCCTATAAAAACAATTATCTTCCCGAATAAAGGTATGTTTACTTTAAATAACCGAATGCACAACTACAATACTAGAACAAGAAATGTAATACATATACCCTCTGTACGAACCAATCTTTGCCAATTTTCTTTGAAATATCAAGGCCCAACTTTTTTTAATTTACTGGATAAAGAAATTGTAAACAGTTTTTCATACATAGCATTCACAAATAAGCTGAAGACTCATTTTATTTCTAATTATTGTAAAAGTCTCTATAAATCTCTTGTGTATATATGTATATGTAATTGTAATGTAAAATGCCATCATGCTCATGAATCTGTATTTTTATACTCTATATTGCTCTAAATTGTGCAGTTTATTTGTTTGAAAAACTGCGCGATAAAAAATTGCGCGCGTTAAATATTAACTACTTCATGGATATATATAATGCGTCTACCCTTGCCATCTATAGTCTTAAAAGCACTGTGAACACGACACTAGTGCTCCAACTTAGCATACGTTTCCGATTTGACATATCAAAAATAAATTAATTTTTGCCATTATGTTTTTTGAGGCTGACATTGACTTTCCTACCTGAAATTTCCTGTTAGGTCTAGTGTTTGTTATACTACTTTAAAGCGTATGACTTTGTTTACCATGACGACGAACCTTGGCATGAAGTTTGACTTTACTGAATTATATCCAACATTTATGCATAGATGTTTCTTAATTGTCGTCTCCAGGCTCTCAAAGAGATTAAAATCAGCCAAGAAAAAAAGTTAGGACACAAATAATATACAAACATAGCATTACAAATTGGCTACTTTGCTTGTCCAAGAATAGAAATACAGCATCTGTGGAAACTTTGGTGATTTAAAGAAATGAAATGTTGAGCATCTGTATGAATTTTTCTATGCAGTTTACCGCTTGTTTGAAGCTCATCGATTTTACGAGATATTAGAGGAAAACCATTTTTGACGATGTTCGATTTTTGCTATTATAAAAACGTTGAACGATAAAATTATAACATCATTTAAAACTTCAACCTTATCCTCATATTTGGTGTAGAAACCAAGTCCATTGGTGCGCATTAAGTTGTCCATTGCGCCAAATGAAAATCTGCAGTGCGGTCTGAAAACAACTACTGCAAGTCACCATAAAGGTTCATTATTTTCTTGCTGATCCTGCTTTTTCTTTCTCCTTTTTTTTCTTTTAATCGAAGCAACTTTTTGTCGTCAGTTTTAAACTCATTGATACTGTAAGTCACTATCAGTCTCTATGGTCATTTTCTTGCTTACTGTTATTTTCCAGTGTAATCTAGCCACTCGAGTAATTCGTCAAGCAACCATATTATATATGAATCAAAGCAACAGAATTCGACTTCTAAAATGAACGAACACCATACTTTTTAGATTAAGATCATGTTTAAATGATAACGTTTGACTGATCTCTCACTGATGCCAAACATCTTTCCTAAAATACGAGAAAAAACCTTTGGAATGGTTAGTCATATTTAGACGGTATGTTTTAAAAGAAAATTGGCGTGTGTGAAACCGCTATGAAACACTACTATAGACTAAAAGAGAACGCTCATTTAAGTGCTTTGAATTTTATTTTGATTGTTACACAATCTCTTAATTCGATGGACTACTTGCATTGTGTACGAAATACGAATTCTTATATGAGAAACTTGGCATAAACGTTAACACAAACGCTACCAGAATTATCTGCTTCACTCATATTGTAGAGATCTTCTCCATACCAGATCCTCATCTGTTGGTTAAGCGGGAAATAAAACGGTTTTCCCACGTTTGTAAAGACCAACTCCCTTGAACTTGTGGTGTCGGCAAATGGAAGCCAGTACCATTTTGTCGGCATATTGGCCCTTTGGAAAGAAACACAAAAAGACGCTATAGTATAGCGTTGAAAAGGAAAATGAGTGAACAAATGTAGATTTTGTAACATTTACCGAACGAATTCTTCTCTTGGAAACAAAACATGGTTGTTCTGGTCTGTTCCGATAACGTTCAGGGGGAATTGTCTGAGGCCAGCATGATTGCCACATCCCCAACGGCTGAAAAACTTTGCATGTGTATTGTCACAACGGACATGGCCTTTTAAGTACACCAATTTAACGGCTGCAACTAATCCTTCCTTATTGTAGTTGTGGAAGGAACCGAACTTGTCATCTCTCGTCCCGAAGCAGACAACATTTTCGTTGATTTTCACCCAGCTGCTCAGGTTAAGTCCTTGGACTCCTTGAATAAATATGCGACAACTTTAACTGAACGGAATTCATGAATGAGGGACCGGTAAATGAAGGTTAACTTTAAATAACAATAACATTAAAAAAGACTTTACTTAACTAACTTACCGCATTTTTGAAGAAAAATGGCACTTGAAAGAATCGTCAGTAACAAACCGATACAAGGTTTAGAAGGCAACATGTTTGCAGACTTCCTCTCTCAATCAATGAATGAGAATGTGTTCCCTTTAGAGATACTGATATCAGTTTGCACAAGTAACACACCCACACCTGTGTCAATACCGTGCCCTTTTAGTTCATTTATTCGCATTAACACGAATTTTCCTGTATTTTTCATTAAGCATTGTTTACCTGAGTTTCAATCAGTTGTAAGTGATTTTGAATCGTTAACTTAACACACAAAATATAAAAATATGCACGATAGCTAATGTGTATATAAAAGTGTGAAATATACACAATAAATTAATGACTGAGTTATACGTACTAATATAATTAGAAGGCAAATTACAGATTTCTATCAACAGAGAGAGAGAGAGATATGACGAGAAACAAAGGCCTCACATAACTTATTCATCTATCAAAGCCTATAGAAATCTCTTGCCTCTTTATTGTTTTAAGTTGTATCCACGTACATCAATAGGGATGAATTTGAAAACGCATCTTTTTATCTCTTGTCATTCACTACAAACATCGTCGGTTGTTTGATGGAGAGACACATTAATAAAATACTATAAATAGAACAAACTCAAAGACATAGATCCATTGCGGAATAAAATTGGTCACGTGACGAGTTTTTTAACTACTTAATGACTTAAGGGTCTCTTCATCAAAAGTGGGGAAAGAATTCCGCCACCCCAGGAGGACGAAATGCAGGACGGAGAGAGGGGAAGGCGGTGGGAAAAATCGTTCTCTGAATTAGTCCACAAAAGAGATACTTCGAGTTTACTCGAAGACGGTAGCCAAGCAAAGAGGGTGAAAAGATAAATCGTATGTGAGTGTGGCGTGCTATTCTTGATTGATCAGTTCAGAAAACCGCAGCTTAACTTAACAATTGATTTCAGCGTTAACCACAGTTTAACACTGAGACAAAATCGCGATAAGTTTAACGTGAATGGCACGAGATAAAAACAACCATAAACTTGTGTGGTCTTAATGTTTGCTTTTTTCTCGTTGTTTTTGCTGTCCACAATTAGACGGCGGCGCCTAAGACCAAAGAAAAACGCCGTTTTATTAGTGTGTGTGTGTGTGTATATATATGTGTTAGTGGGTGGCAAGGGTGACGTAGCGGTTCACCGCTCGCCTTAATTTGACCGCTGTGGTCCGGGTTCGATTCCCGGCTCGGGCCATACGTGAATTGAGTTTGCTCGATGTGTTGTTCTCTCCCATGCCACGAGGGTTTTTTCTCTGGCCGGGTTCTCCGGTATTTCCTCTCTCAGCAAAAATCAACATGTGAGTTGAGTGTTGTGTGCTAAAATAATGAAATGTAGTGGTAGTGAGTGTGGAGTGATTGACACTCAAAAGCCCCTTCAGGGGAATGCCAATTAAAATATTCATTCATTCATTCATTCATTTAGTCTGTCTGTCTGTCTGTGCGAGTGTGTGTCTGTGTCTGTAAATATGTATGTGTATCTTCTACACACATGCACAATGGACAAGTGTGCAGGAATACCCAGTGTATGTTAGAACCAGAGAGTTTTAATGATATAAACATTAAATACTAAATTGCTTGCTTCGTCCACGTTACAAGAAACGCTAGATATAAACCAGTTGTAGGCGCCTCTCGTGGCTGCACTTAATTAAAGCTCCGCTTTTTAAGCTTTTAAACTCCCTTTTGGCACATCTAGATCTGATATAGTGGTACAAACTCTATCCTTTCCTAGTGGAGTATTTTTGAGGGGAGCATTAGTTGGCCTTCGGACCGAGGAAGACCAGTAGGTAGACAAGTCAAAGACTGCGAACTCTACAAGCGCTATTTCATTAGTAAGCCATAAACCAAGATTTTACTCAAAACGCAATGCCCCTAATAACTGTACTTTTATTCGTCCTGTTGCTTCCCAGAAGAGACCTGCTAGACATTGTTTAGCTTGCCAATCAGAGAAAGGGTTGACGTAGTGTCACGCAAGACCTGATAAAAGGCCATTCTGTATTCATTAACTCTTGAATTTGAAGTAAGGGAAGAAAATATGCAAATGACAGAAATGGCTAACATATTTAGAACTAACTAGATTTATCTAAACTATTGTAGAAGATTTTGTATGGCAACGTGAACTTTATTTCACTGAAACAGAAATAGATGTACAGCCTTTTATTACCATGGTGACTAGATCACCATAGTAACCCAAGGAATAGAATAAACCAGATAAAAGGAGTCCTTACGACTGTTTCGAAGAAAAAGGAAATTGCCTTTAATCGAAGGCGTAAAGATGCAGTTATCCCTATGACAAAACAGTACAATTACAAAACATGATTTAATCTTTTTAATCTTTTCTTATCCACGTAAAGTTAACAAACCGTATCAGTGGTATCAGCTATTGTTCTGTTTTAATTAACTTAGACTGAACAAGATGAAAAGATAAGTATTGTTTAAACAAAGACGAAGTCAAAAGAATGGTTTTCGTCAGCTTTTAAACTGTGGAAGGAAAGAAAAGAAAAGAAAAGACAGGAAAAGAAAAGGAGAGAAAAGGAAATGAAAGAAAGGAAATGAAAGAAAAAGAAAAGAATGAAAAAGAAAGGAAAAAACAAGTAAACAAACAAACACAAAACAATGGAAATAAAAAGGAACGAACGAAAAAGTGAAACAACCACGAGTTGTGTTAGAACTTCTAGTTTAATCTTTTCAATCGGCTTACAAACTATAAAGCCATAGAAGCATTAAAATTAAATCCGATGAATGCAAGCTAAACAAAATACATCGAATTAAAACAATTCTTGGTGTCATGTGTTGTAGTTCTGAGATTTCTTAGTCAATCTCAATACGTTAATTAACTGCCAATTCAGTGGATATCATTGTACAGTTAATTTAAGGTTGAGTGACAAGTTACATATCCTGAAAGCCTTATGTTTGTATAGTGGAGTACAAAGGCTTCACTAATGCAGGAAAAGTATATTACTTTTAGGCTTAAAGCACAAGACAACAATCACGTTCAAAGACTTTTACCCTGAGTTTTTTAAACGATTGAAATGTCTTAAAAAGAATTCGTATTTCGAGATTACCATGAATAACGAGTTGCGAGATCCTTTGGAAAGAGTGAGTAACTCTCTTCGCAGAGCAGTTAACGTTAATAAAACACGAGAAAATGATTTACGAAGCAAAGTCACCACCTTACAAAAAGAACGAAGAGAAAGCATGAACAGTTGGTCTTTAAAACAGGAAAAATTTCTTAAAGCAAAGTTAAAAATGATGCCAGCGATCAAAATGAGTAATGCTAGTAACAGACGCGCTAGAGAAGACATGCCTCAGACAAGAAAAGTCACACTAACTCGTGGCCTCATGCCGCCCGTAACTATAGAGCAAACAAGAACAACACCAAACTCTCCTGATGAAATGAAATCAAGAAATTTGTCCTTGGCAACGACAGACTTACAGAGACTTTCCAAATACCCAAATCCACTTCCACCAGTTGCTACTTCCAGTTTGACAACAGAGGTACGACCACAAGGCTTCTATATGCAACAAGGTGGAAAACTTGAAAATCATTCCACAACTGACTATGAAGTATTAAACAAACTTCCTAAGAAGCGTCGTATTACGGAATACAAATCGCCTGTTCACGAATACTTGTACGGGAATCGTGAAGAGGAACAGAGACAAGCTATACGACAAAGATTATCTGTACACGAGCTCCAAAACGCTGCATCTTTAGCTAGAAAAGTTAGTTGCTATGGAACAAACAATAAAATTGACGCCATAACTGAAGAATGCGAGGATAACAACGAAAGTATTCCGAACTCATCAGAAGAACCAAATCAATGTGAAACCTCTTCTACTGTCCCGGCCATATCAGCTATTTTACCGAAAGAAGAAGAGCAAGGCAGTAAAAAGGCCACAGATCAATGGAGGAAAATTCGAGAGTCCTTGAGTACAATTGTAGGACGTCAAAAGAAGAAAGACATCAGTAAAATGTCAATGTTGGAGTTAACAAGTTTGTTTGAAGGGATTCGCGATTGCAGGTACTTACGAGTAGGAAATCATACAACATATAGGGGTGATAGTGTGGATAGTAAGCATTGTCGATGTATAGCATGTACAGTAGCCGATAAAACTAAACTTAAAAATAATCTTAGTGCACCGGAATAGATGGTAAACAAACAAAGTTTATATTGAAAATTCTTGCTTTAAGAAATCAACTTTAAGAGTGTGCTGTATACTATGTTTATTACAATAAAAAGATATTTATCCAAGGAGCTTTGAGAATTAGTTTTAAGCAAGGCGATTATAATTAACATGTTAGATAGATAGCACAGCAGTGTATTGGATGAACAAACACTGCAACAGATGCTAACGAGAAATGTCTATTACATGCATTTTGTTTCACGGGTGCAGTAAAATTGCTCAAGGCGAAGGGGTGGAATTAGGGGAGATTTTAGAGCAATTTTAGAACTCTAATGTAAATCAAATTACTAATTTTATTTAAGGTAATGGGCTTCATTCACATTACTCATGCGCATGTTTTTCGTGCCCGCGCTAAAACCGATATTTGATTGGGCTTCCTGTGTTCTAAATATTTAAATATGGCGGACACGAGGTAGGAATATTCACAGGAGGCTAGCTTACAACAGAAAATCTAGCAGCGTAACCTATACAAATTTTAATACAATTCGGCGTGTCTTAACCAAAGCTAGAACATATCAACAAAAAACAAAAACAAAACAAAACAAAAAAACAAAAAAACAAAAAACAAAGAAAGAAAGAAAGAAAAGAAAAGAAAAGAAAAAAAGAAAAAAAATCGTCGATTGGTTTTTGAGAAAATTGTGAAAAATCATCAAAATCGACGTTAGATTATCGCGCGTAAGTGCGAGTTTCAACTTTGAAATGTCAAAACGTAGCTCTACGAATATAGACAAGGCGCATTTTCGAAAAATCAGATACCTGGAGGCATTTTGGGTAGAGGCTGGTAACATAACTGTTCTAAACCGATTTTTTTCATACTGAATGCGAATATGACTGTTACCAAGACGTATTCTGCAATCTTATATGTGTAAATGACGTATTTTATGAATTGCTACAGTCATTTCATACTAACGGCTTTTTCGTGGAATTCCAAAAGTTCCCAAGCTTAAAAACAATTACCATAGCTGGAAAGAGCACATCACAGTTGAAAAATCAAGGAGATACGAATTTTCAAAAAACAAAATTTTGTATGAAAACACTTACAGTTATGCAAGAGATACAAACAAAAAACTAGCACCGTGACCCCTCACCCTCCATTTTCTTTGTTTTATACCCAACTCAAAAACAACCTATATACAAATTAATAGAAAAATTCGTCGATAATTCTTGCACGAGCCCATTACCTTATCACGTGCAACGTACAAAAATTTATATCTCGGTAAAATAGACACTAAAGGAAACAATAAAATTAGTAACCTTCCTAACTAAAGTCTCTATATAGTGACGTATTTGGTAAAATAAAAAGGCTTTATTTTCAAGAATACCACGATACGCAGTATAACAATTTACAGTGATAAAAAGATTTATCTACTTACACTCAAGATCCTATTGAAATGTACAGACGTCCATCCAAACATTTATATTACAATTTTTACACTCTGTATTGCAAAACACTAAGATAAATGCAGTAGATGTAGCGATTCACACGGTGTAGGCATTGCCAATGAATATTAAAAGATCATATATATACAAAACGATACGGAGTAGCAGAGTTAGTTGTCGAGACCACACAGCAAAGCCACGCCTCGTTTAATCCAATGGTTCTCTGATTTGTCAGTCGGTAAGTAGATTGGCATCACGTAGTTAGTGGAGTGTCCTGTCGTTGATAGAGTACCTCGTCGTTCACTTGTCTTGTACACAGGGCATCGATAGGACGGAGAGGATTTGAACTCAGCAATTTTACCTAAAAACAGGGAAAATGACTTATTGATAAACATTGCCGTGATTAGCTGTAATACATGTAACACTACTGTTTACCTGGTTTTATGTGAATGACAGGCATCACATCATGAAGAACTTTGGGTAATGATTCACCGATGACTCCCCTTTAAAGACAGAATAAAACTCATTTTAGCTCTACCTGGTTTTTGTTGTTGCTGTTTTTTCACCTTTTTACTGTACCTTTTTCGATCCCATCTTGCACCTTCAAGGAACAGTCCATGGATGTATACCCCATCACTTGGTGGTTTTTCTGCAGTGTCGGTGTTTTTGACATCAAACTGAAAGCCCAGTAAATCAATAGGAATGGTGTACTTCCTAGCATAGTTCTGCTTAGCACCAGTAAGGAATGCCTATGAAAATACATTATTAGAGATGATATAATGACATCGTAAGCGTTTATAACAGAATTGACATCCATACTTACTTGGGTGAAAAAGAACCCTGAGATCCAGAACACCACTGGTTTACCATTGTCGTACCATTCCTAACAATTGTACAATTAGTGTAAGTAAGTCACGTCTACTAGTTTGTTTGGCGTCATGACATGATATGACACGCTGGTGTGACACTAAAAGCGTGCATAGTAACTATGACGTAACCTAGCCAACATCGAGTTATGATAAACACTGCTATGAGCCATTTTAATGAAACAAACCTGTAAAAATTTCAGTCGAGTAAGGAAATCGTTGATGTAACTACCAAGGGGTTTTAAACTCGGGTAAGATCTCTTCATCCACATCTCAGGAACCTGGAAGACAAGTAGCCCAGTTACAGCAGATTTCGCAAAGGGAGGAAATGTCTGACAGACTTTTGCAACACTGTAAGTGTTATGCCTGTATGTTGTGAGTAAATAATGTGTATAATACCTTGCCTACTAGTAGACTACTGTAAATAATGTGTATAATACCTTGCCTACTAGTAGACTACTGAAAATAATGTGTATAATATCTTGCCTACTAGTAGACTACTGTAAATAATGTGTATAGTACCTTGCCTACTAGTAGACTACTAGCCAGCGCCTCCAGCTCAGAGTTCATTACAACAAGACCTTTGATTGCCTTTTGAAGGTTTAACAGACTAGACCGAATAATGTTCATCAGGCTGCAAGACATTGATGTTAGAATTATTTCTAAAACATAGATATAACTGTCTCTTATTTTGATCACTTGATCACTCTGAGGAGTGTACAAACTTGTCACGAGGAGGCCACTCCCTGTTTGCATCATAATAATGGTAGCTGCTATCATAGTGTTCGCGAAAAAAATAAGGTCGCTGCCGGGTATACTAACTCACAGTACAAACTTCCATCATGCCATGTAGTTAGTAAGCATAATTTATTGTTACTCACTTGTTAAACCTTTCCATTTCTTGAACCAGTACAGTATTCATACTCTCTTCATAGGTAACCGGATATTTCATCAAAGCTTCCTCTACGTTGAAATTATGGGGTAGCTAAAAAACAGATAAATATCATCTTAGATGAATGACAATAAAAAACTCAAATAGTTCTAAAAACTCTACTATAAAAACGCCAAGCTACATGATGATCGTATTAGAGAAGTTTATGGCGGCAAACATTTGAAAGTGAAAGTTTATTACCTTTGATAGAATATCTTTGGCGATTTCCAAAAGTGTATCTTCAGTTTTCTTGCCAGCCCCACCACCAGCTCCTTGAGCTTGAGTCAGTAACACCGAGTCGAACAACTATATTGCAAGAATACGTGAAGAATATAGATTGACTTAGTACTAAAATTCAAATTACTATAGTCTAGAGTTGCTCTTCATTCTGTGGCCAAACTAGTAGTGTAATAGCGCCAAAGAACTAGTGATTCAAACTACAAATGTATCACCCTCCAAAAGATTTTGTAGACTTAAACAAAACTTACATTTCGAGTTTCCTGTAGCTCTTTGGAGATGTCCACGTTATCATGCATACCAAATACTTCAGGGGACTGCATCTGCGGTAGTTCCTAAAAGACCCAATAAATAAGCCGCTTGAAAGTTGATAATGATGATGATGACTACGATGATGATGATGATGATGATGATGATGATGATGATGATGATGATGATGATGATGATGATGATGAGCAATTGTGATAGAATGTGGAATTAATAAGAATATAAGTGAATAACACCATACCTTGATAAACTCCACGTATTCATCATAGGTTCCTTTAGGTGGAGCAAAGTAGTTCCCACTTTGAGAGAATTTGTATTTGGGGTCATGAATAATGTCAGGGTTGTAAAAGTCAGCAAGGATGCTCATCAGGCAACGCCTAATAAATAAATAAATCAAATGTGTATTCACGAACTCAAATAGATAAAATGGAGCCTTGTGATTAAGAACCCAAATGACGTGTAAAAGCCACTTTCACATGAGCAAATGTTCTATGACAAATAACTTTTGCTCCTGTCATATGAAATTTGTTCAGACTGGAAATATCCATTTGCCATCGAAAATTTGCCTGCTGGTTTATAATGGACTTAATTATATAAATATTGTCTGTATGCCTTAAGGCAAATTTACACGATACAATTTTTGCCTACAACTTTTCGCATGCAACAACCCTACAACTTGCTTACAACTGTTGCGTGCGACAAGAACAAAAGGTTGTAGGATTTTAAAACATGTTAACCACTTGTTCGTAACAGCAATAACAGTTGTAAGCAAGTTGTAGGGTCGTTGCATGCGACAAGTTGAAGGCAAAAATTGTATCGTGTAAATTGGCGTTTATAAATATCCGTTGTGTTTAAACTTTTAAGCCTATATAAGCTGATAAACATTCATTTTGCTAAAAATTCGGAAATATAGAATGATAAATATTGGGTTTTCATACCTGTCATTATCGTCTGTTACTCTGCCACCATAGTTACATTCACCAGTCAGGTAGGTCACAGCGTCAAATGGGATTTCTTCATACTCGTTGATAAACATCTGAAGTGATAAAAATACAACGAAAACGTTGATGACGTTATCGAAAACCGGACGCAGGGTTCACAGAAATTATGACTAAATTCCATGAAATCCCATGTCTTTTCATGACTTTCAATTTGGTCCAATTCCGTGATCTCAAAATTGACAGTTGTTACACACCAAAAGGGTGGAAATTTTCCTGTTCGACAAAAAATTTCAAAAGGTCCTTATTTCAAACCTTAAGGTCCTTATTTCAAAAGGTCCTTATTCAGACCTTAAGGTCCTTATTTCAAAAGGTCCTTATTTCAAACCTTAAGGTAGTTCCGGCCTCTTGCTACTCACTGCGCATCTCCCACGCGCATTCGAGCGCGCGCACTTTTATTAGAGAATATTGGTTTTAACATGGGGAGTCTGGGCACTAGTAAGCGAGCGATTTAAAGTGTAGAAACCTTAACTTTAGTAGAGAAAACTGATAGTATTTTGTCATCCAAATACCGGAAACATTTTAATCAATGAACATTGTACACCGTAAATAGATTAAGGGTGGGAATGATGATGATGATGATGGTGGTGATGATGGTGATGATGGTGGTAGTGGTACAATATAATACTGATGTTTGAATATGCTTGTAGTTGGTTATGAAGGGTAGCTTGTGATGGTAGTAGTGATGGTGGTGACAGTACCTGTAGTTGTCTAACACTAATACGTAAGTCAGACTCGTTGAAACCATAGGGAATATTCCATCCCAGAGGACCAAACTTCCTTCTTTCTTGGACCAGCGCATGGAAGAAACACAAACCAAACAATAATTTCTCCCAAATCTAAAAACAAAACAACAATTGATTCAACATTAAACGTATTGATTTATATACTTTTAAACATATATCACTTCTGTCAGACGTACTTGAGCTTTGTTTCCACAGCCCGCAAAAAATTCAGGATCAGAGATAGGATCACTAATGTATGATTGCAGTAGGTTTTGACGAAGTCCTGTGGGTGGCTCGTTTGTCATCTTCACACCATTTTGTAATACAGTCACTGGAAACTGTTGACAAATAAAAACAATGATGAGACATGGAAAGTACTAGTCGACATAAAGAAAGCAGGAGCGAGATCCAAAACAACTAAGTAAAGGAGAATCCAAAGACGAGAGGGAAGAAGTAAAAAAAGGATGAAATGGAAAACAAAACGGAAGAAAGAAGAAAACGAGTGGGAGGAAGAAAGGAAAGAATAAAGGAAGTGACTACTCACTTTATTAGATGGATAGCTTGTTAACCACAATCTAAAGTCAGTGTGTGTGTTCTCTGGACTCAGGTCCTCGCAAATTTTTTCCAGTGATGTCATCCAGGACACTGCTAAGTGACAGTTTTGTAACACTACCCAAGAACCATTTTGCATGGCTTCTGTTATCAACTTGGCTGCAACTGGACCCTGTTACATTTTAAGTCTTGTTAGTATTATTACTGTCTAGATGTCTCGCAAGTCGTGTGGTCTACAAAAGCTCATCAAAACAAAGACAGTGCAAACAAACAACCGACTGAACAAATGAACGAGCAAACAATCCATCAACAGCCAAGTAAGCAAACAATCACGATACAGATGCCTATTCTTACCTGTCCTTGACCAAGTGATATCGCATTAAACTTCTCACCACTGAATCCTTTATCATCAGCAAACTTCATTAAACCTACACCACAGCATTTTAACAAATTATTACAAACACATTTTTATGCAAATAAGACATTTCTAACAACTACAATAGATGGTGATCATGATGGTGGTGGTGATGATGATGATGAAACTTTATTTGTAGAGGGTAACACCAATACCGGTTACCCAGTACTTTACATGGCGACCCTCTAAAAGTCAATTCCAAAAGAAAAGATTAGAACTCGTACCTGCCATAGGGTCGGCACCAGGAGAAAGGATGAAGAGCAGAGGCGCACAAGCATTTGAGTCGACATAACTCTTAGCTAAATCAAACGGTGGTGGTTGAACGAACTTCACACCAAGCTTGTCCTCTACGAAGTTGGTTACCAAGGGAACAACCTAGTATGATCAGCAATCAAATTAGCCATATACAAGTCTTAACGATTTATCTATCATAACTATGTCAATGTGACATTTATAATTAATGGCTAGAAAATGCGATAACTCTCGATAACTGGTTAGATGGAACAAAAATGTGAACGCGAAGTGCAGGCGAGTGGTCTATTCCGTCTTCACAGTCATACGAATACTACTCTATCATTATCTATTACACAAACTATAACCACATACTAACATTGTAACTATTGTAGTATTTTACCTTATCAGGTCTCAAGCATCTAATAACGATCATCTTCTGGAAGTCCGTCAGCTGCTCTGACCACGGTGAAGGGAATGGTGCTCTGTGGGGTTCCTTATTGTCATATATCTTACGCCATTCATATGTATTGTTAGCAAAACTCTTTCTGCAATGTAAAACAATTGTTAAAATACTGCGAATTGGTCATTGCACATAATAAATCAGTTGGTAAAGAGAATGAAGGAATACCACTAGGTGATTTGGTGTATGAACAAGCTTACTGATGTAGGGTGTGCTCTGTAAGAGAAGGCTAACAATGCATTTTTCTCACCTGAAATCCTTAAACCCAGGAAGATCACACATTCTGCATACTTCATCCCAAGATCTGTCAGACAGCCACGATGGGTCTGGGTTTTCTAACTGAAGGCAAAAAAGCAAATAATATCGTTAATCTAGATACTAGTTCACTTGCATGGGAGACTTCTAGTACAAGACTTTTAGTACAAGACTTGTAGTACTCTAACTTCTAGTACACAGAACCGTTTTTACGCCCATTCAAAGCTGCTTCTGTTTTGAATTCTTTAATCTCAGACTAAGTCAAAGGCTTTACCTTATTTTCAAGTCCAATACCACCGGTCAAGAAGAACATGAATTCGTCCATGTCTAGTTCTGATTTTGATTTCAGAATGTTGCTGCATAGCACGAAGGAAAAGAGGAGCTTGTCCTTTTCAAAGAGAGATCGACAAACATTGCAGTACAGGTTGTACGTAAAGTGATCACTGAGGTAACGCAATCTTCTCTCCAGGATCTTGGATTTGTTACTAAAATAGAACAGTCAAAATTTAGGACTAGAACTGAAAGAAACTGGAATAATCATATTGTGGATCTCTGGAGTGACAGCAAAATCATCATTATCATTATCATCATTGTCATCATCATCACCATCATCATCTCCATCCAAAGACAATTATTACCATCGATATTACAACAATAAAGTATATAAGCCAGCTTTAATCATGACAACAAAAGCACGTGTAATCATGTCTTACCTGTCGTGAATGGAGTTCAAGAAGAGATTGACGTACCACGTCAAAGAGTACTGGTACATTGGATCAATATTTGGTAAATCAGTGATAGAGAAAAACAACACTGAGGCATGAGCTGCAATGGGATTGTATCCTCGACGAGATTCATTGATCTTAGCTTCTGTCTCATCTGCAATCTAAATAACCATACGATGTTAGTGGAGCATAATGTCAGGAAATATACCTACATCAGAAAATATTGTGCTAAGCTTATTATAAGTTGCTGCCACGTATGACGCATATTCGCAATCACTGATTCTTTAAATCATAAATTATCTGATCCATTTGTTTCTCATCCAGTGTTTCCCTCTTATCACTCATTCCAATCTTATTACTAATAGCCGATTGAATCAGCGTACTTTCTCACTTCCGGATTTTTATTCTGATTTTCCTACCTTTTGCTTTTTAGATATCTCATCAGACAGAACCTAGAAAGGGAAGAAAGTGAACAGCAAGTTAACTTCCACACAAATCAAAGCTAAACGTCCATCGCACTAGTTATTACCTTGGACGAGTCAAGAATTTTGATGGCAGTCTCATCCTCAAGAATGTTGCCCTCTGACGAGGACAAGGTCTCTAAGATTTTATCTTCAATCTCCTTTAGTTGTTTCTTGTTGGCAGCACTTTGAACGATCAGAGCTTGTCGTTCTTCTTCCAGATCAGGCCTTAATTAAAAATGACAAATTAAAAACAGGTAAAGGGGGGAATGTATTTCCACTTTTTCGGACATCAAAACATTGCCACTATTGTCAGTGAAGTTCCTGTCCTTCACAAGTGGACTCGCAAAGTTGAATGTGATTTGAAGAAGACATTTTTAACAAAAACATGACAGCATCTGTTTCTTGTCATGAAGTATTTTCCTCTAGTACAACCACTGCTATACTTACCTTTCTTTAGCAACTACGATACCCAGTAACTGGTCCTGTAGACCCTCTGGCGTGATCATAAAGTTCAGTAAAGAAACTTTAGTGGATAGTTCAGGTAGGTAATGAGGATTACGCAGTTTGGTTGTTATATAGAACCGAAAATCGTTAGAGTACTCGATGACAGTTTCTCCCAGACGAATACAATTGACACCACCTGTAATATAACAGTATGTTAGCGAAATACGTGACGACTTTTTTCTTTATTGAAGACAAACTACGCAGCATCACAGCACCAGACACATGACAGACGCAGAGTAAAAAGTAGCATAAAGATTCAGTTGTTTATATGGAATAGGAAAGAAAGGAAAGCTTTAGAATTGACACGATAAACTTTGCAAGAAGAACGACTTATGGTACAATAGGATACACGGTACAATAGTCCTGTTCCGAGATATGCTTCGCCGGCCACATACAAAGGACTCAGAACGAGGCTACGTGCTAAAACGTTTGTCTTATTACGAATGACTAAGCTTTATGCACGTAGCCTCGTCTTGATACTTTTGTATGTGGCAAGTGAAGTATAACTCGGAAGTCGGCACAGCGCGACATTAATTCATAAATTAGTTATAATTTTTAATAACCTGCATGTACAATTTGTCTGCGCATGCGTTGATTTTGGGGTCTGAAACTTATTTCCACTGATTTGTACATTGCTGGCTTTGCCGTTTGATTAGCGAGTTGACACCGAAATTTCTGCTCGTGATCTTTCGCACACGAATAATGTTACAGAAAATATTATTTCAAGAATTGCAAGTCTGCCTTCCGCTACAGTGCCGCGGACAATTACTTGCAAGCTAGAATTTGTAGAACAGAATTCATTATAGTCGTAAAGCTTTTGCTTTTACCTTTAATCAAAACCACGGGGCAAAAATAGATTGAATTCTCATCCAGGGACCAAACCGCCCAGGCAAACAAACAAACAAAAAAACTAACAGACAAGCAAATAAAACAGCGCTTTCTAAAGAAAAAGCATGGTGAAAGCAAATTCTGACAAATTTTCACTGGGGGACGAGGTCACAGTTCTAGTAAGTTGGGCAGCAAACTGGAGAAATTACTTGCCAAATGTGAATTACCATGCTAAACAGAGGCAAATACTTGATGATCACTATAGCCTAGAATGTCATAATACAGCCGAAAGTAAATTTAACATGTTAACAAAAACTTCTGCTGAAAGGTGTAGCTTATCAACATTTTTACTGCGCAAAAAACTTAGGTTTTATTATTTCTTCCTTGTCCTACGATTTTGTCATCAACAACCTTTACCTTGCAAATAAAAGTCCAGAGCGCTAAATTGCTAGGCAGGCTGCTCAGTTCCTATTATTTCATTCATCGCACATCATTCTAGAGGCAAAGATTGGTAACTAATTTTTTTTCAATTTCAGCTCGCATTGCAAAGGACAACAATCATCACATATGCAAATGTAAATTGATTTCAAACCTTTGAAAATAAAGGCAAACGCAGACAAAATGTACACATGCTTTAAAAACCTTGTTTAAATGTTTGCTTCAACAACAATGGTTCCAGTGATGGGTCGAGTTCTTCGCCGACATTCTCCAGTAACACAGGGTTACCAAACTGTATACTGTTCTCAAGGGTTCGAATGTAGTCAGAGTCAGTCAGCTTGATGACCTGTCAAACAAAGAAACCAGATGAACCAAACCATTCTAATCTATTAGACTTCCACCCCTGCCCCTCAGGAGAGTATGGTTATACCTACCGACAGCTGACAATCTTTTTCGGAATTCTTAATCCACTTGTTAGCCTGGCCTTGTGGATCAATCATCAACGGCCTGGGAACAAATAGAGAACAAGTTTTGAAAGCATTATCCATATATTGCTGTTCCTTTAGAATTAATTCTTACCATCTCCTTGCACTGTCAACGATTACACCATTATCAATAGAGAAGGCATCTGTTGGAAGACCAGCAATATTCCAAGCTCTTATCTTAATAGCTTCTCCTAGAGTTTTACTAAGTGAGAAGTCATCTGAACACGGAATACTCTTGGACTGAAAGAAACAAAATTATACAATATAATTATTACTACACAGAAATATAGCCTTCAATAGCGAGACAAAGGAACGAAAAATGTGAAAGGATAAATGAACGATTGTGGAGAAGGGAAGTGTCTCAATCGCGAGAGTCTTCTAACAACCATCAAAGGAAATTAAAGTAGTAGCTGTTCATCGTAGAGAACTACAATATTTTTGCTATAAAGAGATCTCAGAAACCTTTGCTAGAAAGTTCAATGTCAATTCATTCTCGTTCATTTGTTCTCTTTCTTTTGGTCTCTTTTCATGAATATAGTTTACCTTGCATATTTTAGTCCAATCCTGGCAGCATTCTTTCCTAAAACCAGCCGTAAAAGCGCCTAGATATGCAATTACACCAGACGATATCAGTACATCACCAGTCAGGTTATCATACACGTCCTGCAGTGAACGCGCTGCTTGAGACCAGCGGTCTTTCTCACCACCAAGACCACCAATCAGTTTTTCGGCGCGTACAAGTTTTTTGGAGCACAGATCGACCTACAGAGAAATAGAAATCACAAGAAAGTTAGTAGGACTTTAGTTTCTAGACTTCATGTAGAATTCTTAATGAGAGTGCACCATCATTTCACTCACGATCATTCCAAACCCAAAAGCACGTAATAAATCCGTCAAAAACAGTGTAGATAAGTCGTTTATCCTTTAAATGGAAAGAAATCCTAAACAAAACCAAACTCTGTCATTTGTGCGCTAGTCATTTCAATTTCTACGTAATACAATAGAAAGACTAGGAATTGGTAGATGTAGCAAACACGACATAAAGCAAGTATGGGACATGAGATGACGGATATATCACATTCCTTCATTAGGTCATCGACCGTATCGACTTAGCCACCACATTCGGAACACCAATTTACTTGTTTTCGCGTCCTCTTGAAAACGTCGGCGACGACAAAGTTTAGCGATTTTAAGGGATATGACACCACAAAAAGGTACAAGTATCCTTGTGTTTACTGTACCTGGAATTCTAACTGTTCCTTCTTCTCGGTAGTTTCTTGAAATTGTGCTTTAAGGTTAGCCAGCTTAGCCTCAACCTCAGCAAGTTCTTTTCGCTTAGCGTTAAGTAAAGTCATTGTTTGTGCTAAAGACTCCTCTGCTTCAGCTAAACGAAGCTTCTTCGGTGCAACAACCTGAATATGCATAATAATTAGTACAGCCTGGTAAACTTTGGTTTATAAGAGTCGAAAATAGATGTGATACCTTTGCTACACGATCATATATCTCTAGAGCAATAACCCATTTGCACAAGCCTTCAGCAGCAGACGAAGCTGTCTTGACTTTACTAGGATCAAAGTCAGGGTTGGGGATATATTCCTTTCGTATTTTAGTCATAATGTGAGTCTAGAAAGGAGTAAATTTCAACATTAGTAACAATGGCATGGGCAGAGATGTTCAACGCCTTCGGTATAAACGAGGTTGAAAAAAAGTAGAGTGGAATTACAGCGCCAACGTCAACAAGCTCGTCTTGCACAAATAACATGGTGCACGATGTCTCTTGTCACTCGTATGTCTGCCTGTCCGTCTGTCTGTCTGCCTGTCTGTCTGCCTGCCTGTCTGTTTGCTCTCTTTCTGTGTCTGTCTGTAATTATTATAAGTTATCAATTATTACGCTATAAGAGTTAATACTCTTATTACTAATAAATGTTCGATGCTACTTACAGGTATATTATCTTTATCGTACTCCTTCAAACTAGTCAAGAACGACATATCACCAAGTAGTTTCTTGGATGGTCCCCAGTAGTCTAGGATCTTTTGCCCTGTACCAGCAGGATCATTGATTTTATCAGGTTTAATGTCCTTCATAACACACACGGCAGACATGACTAGTTTGACACCAGCTGGAGGGTTTTTCATGGATTTCACAATTGTGATATCAGCAGGCTGTGGATGTATGCAAGAATTTATCAGTAATATGGCTCTTCACTAGTGATAGGCACACAACAAAATCAAATCTGTGCCTATTGCTAGTGAAGTTAGTGAAGAGCCATATTTTTAACTATTATTCACCTCACTAGGCTATTCCAATCATATTCATATATAAATTAATCAATAGGTTTGAAAGTCTTTCGTCATTTTCCCACTCTGATAATACTAAAATATCAAGCCAAAAAAGGTCATCATTTGTACTGATGAGCCAAGTTATTTTGAGAGTAAGAATTTTTAAATTAAAATAAGTGATATTAAATAAGTATCTTTGAATGGAATTTCATCGGTGTTAGAATGGTTTCAGTGGCTATATGAAGCACTCTTAATTTCATTTTGGAAAGAGTAACTTTAACACATATTTACTGGAACCGAGGGAAACAGTATGTTTGTGGTCCCGAGGCGAAACCGTGGGAAACATTGGGGTCGAGGGAGCACAAAACATACTGCTTTCCCGAGGTTCCAGTAAATAAGTGTTTTGTTATATGCCAACTGTCAAAGAACAAACAAGAAACTCAAAGAACTATACAATACCAAAGCGTAGAACTGAAAGATTACGTCGTAGTTTTTTTCCAAGTACAATTTTATCTTTTAATAATCAATAGTATATCTTATAGCCAATTAGAATATATTAATAGATATTAATTCCGTTTGTTACAATATTTGTAATTCATTTAAATGCGAGAAATGTTGAAATTAAACTTATTATTATTATTATTATTATTATTATTATTATTATTAACAACAACAACAACAACAACAACAACAAAACAACAACAACAACAAAAGAAAAAAAAAAGAAAAACGTCGCTGCCTCCAATTAAAGTTTTTAATCAAAATTCACACAAAACCTGTTAAGAAACTGACCTTTTTTCATACATAGTTTTTCGGAGAATTGTTGCAGCTCTTTTGGTGACATTCCTGGTTGGCTATCAATTTTTTTCTCGGAATAAATGTTCCATTTTGTATATTGGTCTTAACAGTTTGACAATAAACACGAGTCCGAATGAATGAATTTTTATGAATTCGAATGAATTATTATTACTGATCCACAACATATTGTTGCCCGTTGCCCAGGGAAACATCAAATCTTGTTCACGTTCACGTGATACCCTCTCGGCCAATGACAGCACGAGAAAAGTGGACTTTGACAATTGTTATATAACAATATTATTTGCTGTACCTTGAGCGTGTTTAGTGCAGCCAGGGCAGCCTCCAATGCAGGGATAGCCTCAGCTAATTCCCCTTCACACTCGTCTTTAAGAGCTTGTGCCTCTGCTGCTTTGATGTTAGCGGCCGCTTCGTCTTTGCGCACAATCTCACTTGTCGCTTCAACCTCTTTAGACTCCTTCTCAATGATCTAGGCATTAAAAAAGGCATAATCCCCAAACACAATCTACTTAAGTATTCATTTTGATGGAAATGAAATTGCTCTTTTTAAGGAGGAGAACTCAAGCTTTAATTGATGTAATTGGTTTTGTGCTCTTCAAGCAGGCATCTCGCTAAAACCATAGGAAGAAATGAAGATTTCCCTCTCACTATTCCCAGAAATGAAAAGAAATTATAATACACAAAGAATCCATCCCTCATTTTTGTCATGAAACAAATAATCACTACATACCACCATCATTTTGTCGTTCTCTGCCGCTGTTTCTACCAGCTGTGGTTGTAGTTCCTCCAACTCTTTTTGCATATCAGCAACCTAGAATAATTACGCACAACCTCGTGACTGTTGTTTCATCAAATAATTCATAAAACACAGTAAATGATAACATACCTGAGAGGCTGCAAATGCAAGCTTTTCTAAACCAACTTCATAGCGGCGTTTATTCCTTAACACCTACAAAACAATCATCATTAGACAAACGATAAAGAGTGATTTAGGTAACATGAAGTCTGATAGTTTGTACCTCATCTTGTTTCTTGCCAAGAAGTGATTTGAACGACGAAATGAGCTCAAGGTATGACGTAGGTGTTACGTAGTTATGTCGGCCTAGTACCTCAAGATACCTTAAGTAAAGAAAAAAACATTTAGATATAACTGAGTTTATAGAGACTGAGACAAGTCAAGACCGTACATAAACCCATACCCCCTGGATGCTAGTCCCACTGAACGAATAGGTCTTAGGGATAGATCTTATTATAACTGAAAAAGCGCTGATCGATAAATAAAGGTTCAAACGCTAGGGCGAGGGTTGGCTTGAATTTCAATGCAAACCCGAGCCCATGCGCGTTTGAAGTGGTTTAAAAACTAACCAAACCCTATTTTTATCGTTTCAATGCAAAAATTCTGGAAATGAGAACTCAAATCATCGGATTTAAGTTATATCGAGTGATTTATATGTGCATCAAATTAACGTCGAACAATAGCTGTGTTGAGATCAAGCTTCTTAAAATTCCATCATGGTCAACGATTTACCGGATAGTATAGTGGTAAGTGAATGGACTAAGATGCGAAGGGTTGAGGTTTCGAGGCTCGGTAGGGTCGATGCGTAAGATATCATTTGCGATTTTTTAAAGGTTAGAATTGCCAATTCCTTAAATTTTAAGACCTTCTGACTTTTAGTGTGTCTAAAATCTCAAATGTGCATTGAAGGTAAAAACTCTCAAATGTGTGTATATGACTAGCTTGACTGATGCAGGCCTTGAATTCAAAATTCAAAACCTGTCCCGGGAATTCCCCCGAAATTCAAAACCTACATTAAACAATGGAAATAGGGTGTGGTTAGTTTTTAACTCGACGGAGAAATCTAATGTAAAACTGCAATGTATGTAAATGATCTTAAGTCGCTAGGAAAGATGTTTCTTCTTCTTGTTCTTCTTCTTCAGAGTTGAGCCCACCTCCTTTTATGAAGATTCTTGTGAGCTTTGTGCAGGGTGAGGGTGCTCAACGTAAAACGTTTTGAAAGTGGTGCAGGTGCAGTGCAAGCAGATAAAAATAAAATAAAAATGTTTTCAGTTAGCGGGGGCTTCAGTTTAGGTGTGACCAAAGTCTGTCCTTGAAGACATTTAGACTTGGTGCTAGCACTACTGAGTCTGGTAGCTGGTTCCAATCTCGTACTGTTTTTGGAAGGAATGAGAACTGATGATGCATGCAAGGGTATCAACTGCGGAAAGTTGACTTAGGGGGTGTTTACATGGCACTAGGATCATCCTAGCAGACGAATCATCCTACCTGCTATACATTTACTGTATTCTGTTTACATGGCAACTTGTCTTCACTTCGGGTACTAGGATCATCCTACTAAACAGAATGCAGTAAATGTATAGTAGGTAGGATGATTCGCCTGCTAGGATGATCCTAGTGCCATGTAAACACACCCTTATAGTACAACCCATAATGTTTACAATAGGGCCATTTATACGAAACCAAATAGGTAGCGTCATATATAAAGCACGAATCTCTCCGCATAAAACTTTTACTCTAAGACGCGCCTTATTTGAGCCTTATCAAGGAATATTTCAGAACGCTGTTCCTCGACAAGGCTCGAACAAGTCGCATCTTAGACTAAAATTGCCGTTTATACGGAGAGGTTCGCGACTTACCTAAGGCGCGTCGTATTGGTCTCTTATAAATTTATCGGATTTGAGATCAAATGGAATATTTCAAAAATATAATTTTCCTTCCTTTTGATCCCACTAGCTTTGTGAACCTTCAACAAAGGAAGATATTTATTGTTATCGAACTTACTTGTCTGATAAGTGTCGTGCACTTGTATGGAAATGTTTGCACAATGGAACGATCTCTTTACGTTCGTTGTCTGTTAGGTGAGCGTCTTGAAGGAATTTATTGGCAACCATTTCCAAGGCATCCTCAGGCCATGGCTGTCATTGAAAATCAGCGTGATTAGATCCATAGGAAAAACTAACTGTTTGGGAAATGAGTAGGGAGTGGGAAATAGAAACATAAAAAATGCACTAGATCCACACGAGGGAATCTGTAGTGCTGTGGGATATGGTATAGGGACATGTTCTTGGGCAGGACAATCATCCTTGTAACTGGATTGGTTAGTTTCTAATGATATCACTAACCTGAACCAATCAATGGTGCAGCAGTTGATAAGTGCTGGGAACTGTCGTAATCTGTTCCGGAATGCATCACCAATAGGACTCATACACAGCATAATATGAAGGTTCTCTTTACAGCAGTTTACAAAGAAGTTGAACAGAGCCAGAGGTGAAAACTCAACATTTTTATCTTCAGCTTGTGACTGCGCAATGGGTCTTACAGCCTATAGGAATGTTAAACAAGATTAGATCAAAAAGTTATAATATAAAAAAAAAAAAAGTAAAAAAAGTAAAAAAAAAAATAGAACCGTAGATCTACCTCGTTAAGTTCTGCTTTTTCGTCCACGGCAAATAAATTCGGCACTTCCCCAGTGTTTAACAAGCTGTCAATATCCTCTAAGAATGATTCCTCTTTGATCTGAGTGTCTGTTAGTAGGAATACTGTGGGCTTCATTTGACAACCTGCACTCTTTAGAAGAGTCTGTAGACAAAACATTGAAAATGTTTAACTATTCTTGTCGAATTAGCATATGAGCCGTTTTTATTCAGTGCTAGATTGCTCAAATATGTACTTATGACTGAGTGGGAGGGCCAGATGGAAAAATATTTAGCTCGAGGTTATGTCGTAGTGCGTATAAATGACCAAGAGCCAAATATTTTCCCGTCCGGCCCGAGCTAACTCAGTCGATACGCATTTTATTATATGACCTGTTCTCTTGTTATAAAAAGTGCTAAAAACCTCTCAAATATAAAAATGTAATGCGCGGAAACGAGCAGGGCCGTATGGGTTTTTACGGCCCGCACGAGAAAAACCGTACGGCCAAGATCACGTCATCTTCTGCGAAGGTTTTATTAAGAGCATGCGAGCAGGGAAATACGGGTCATATGATAACACCATATATGATTTAAGAACCCACACAACAAACACCATATTACCTTGATATCTTCTCGCCACTCTGGCATACCATAACTTTTGGAGATTTCAGGCTGGAATACAGCAAAGCCAGCAATGTCCGCAGCTAGTCGTGACAGAGATTGTCGACCACTGCCACCAACACCTACTAGTAGGGCATTACCACCAGGCTGTTTCAATACTCGACTTATACGCACCAGATGCTCCAGAACGTACCTACAACAACAAAGACGCTTGGAAGTTATAGCTAAGACTTTTAATGCACACAGTAACAAAGTTAACTCTAAAAACTCTGTAGCAAACTAAAGAACAGAGGTAAGGAGAACTGCAGCACTAGTTCACTACTTTGAAAAGCGTTTTGATTTTAAGAAACTACTACAAGTTCACGAAGTTCATTTTGGAACTTCATTCCAATAACCTTTTCAAAGGTTTAAAGTCTAGGCGTTCGGGCAAATTTCTGTACATTTCTTGTGTTTTTAGCCCGATAGAGTTGATGTGTACATAGTCTATGGAACATCAAGAAAGCAACATTGACATACAGTGAACTTCCTGACGATGGACAGTCACTGTCTCAGATTTTAGATTAAACCAGAATATACCTACTTCAAAAAACCTTGACGGTCGGAGATCTGAAACTACAATCATTACCAGAATTGTTGGCACGATTTTGTATCGATTCGCGTGCACAGTGGATGGTAGTGAGATTGTCTCCCCCACGCACCCTGCACAACGTTGCTGTGAAAACCCCAACACCTACTACTCGGCAATCGGTCCGGCTTACCTTTTAGCTACCAGCAATATTGTACAGGGGGGAGGGGGTCCGATAATATGGCCGCAAAGTGTATAATGATTAAAAACCCCGTAAATTTCACATCGTGCCAACTAATTTTGGCAAGGATTGTAGCTGCAAATTTTGATATATATAAAGCTAAATGACGGAATATAAGTTATGGTGCTTGTGTTAGAATTGTTTTTCGTCAACGTTTTTTGAACCAGGTATAGACCGCTAAGACCAGGCCTTGTGCATTACCTAAAGATGACTAAGTTCATGCCTGTCTTGTGTGTCTGGTTGTACTCTTCTAGGTACGTTTCTGTGATTTTATACAACTCTTCCACTGAAGACACTTCTTGATACAAACGGTCTTCTGACATCTGAAAAAGTTTGCAAAGAGTCAGTGGTTGTTTTGGTTGTAGGTAATAAATAGCTAACATTATTTACCGCGTCGGGGTTAAGGAAGTCACAAAACATCAAACTTCTCATGTCATCTTCAGAAGCCTAAAATACAAGCAGTTTATTAGTTAGTAACTTTTGCAAACTATTTGTAACGACACTTCTCAAGAACAACGAGGTCGCAAAAGAAATGTCAGTTCATTTTATTTTATCTAATGTTTTCATCAGCATAATCAGGAAACGATATTGTCAATAGTTAAGAGTCATCAAAGCCCAATACTCGGTAATGGGGAAATATCTCCAAAATGAACAGTAAGAACAATGTTTCCCACTTTACTGCCCAATTAACTAGTTCGAAATGAAAAGCTTGGTAATATACCGTTTTGCTGTTCGATGATAGATGCTTGAATAACGAATCGAAATCGTCTTTGAAGTGGTCCTTGGTGACCTTTTTCAGGAGACTGTAGACAAAGAATTAGAATCAATACAAACATATGGTAATAAAGAAGTAAAACGCGATAAGGTTTGTACTTACTTATGAAGCCAAGCTCTGTCACTGTCATCCACCAGACGATCATAGAACACACGGTAGACTTCATGCACCCACAGTCTGCGTTAATGAGTGAAGGTCAGTGATTATATTGTACAACAACAACAACAAGGCAAACAAACAAACAAACAAACAGACAGACAGACAGACAGACAGACAGACAGACAGACAGACAGACAGACAGACAAACAAACAGACAAACAAACAAACAAACAAAAAACGACAGACAAACGACAACAGTCGTACCGTGTTATAGTTTTTTTATCCTGCAGTGCATCCTTCTTAATCAACAATACACCTCTAACTACACGAGAAAAGTCACGAAGATTAAACGTGTAGTGAGACTTGGCAGGTGTGGGCAATAGATTAATCATGGCTTCCTTGTAGATCTGAAACAAGTCAAACAACATGATAGTTAAAGCCAAAAATAGACGCGGACTCTACCCTTGTTTTGCTTTTATCTATTTACCAAGTCAGTGTACAAGAGTTTTTGTACACATACTATATATTAAGGTGCAAACTTACCTCCATAGTCGCTGTGACTACGTTGTTGGCCGCTGTAAAAGTATCAGTGGGGAATTCGTGATTCTGAGATATAAAATATCACGTCGTTTAGAATTTGTTTTGGATATTTGTAAGATAAACAGATGATTTAGACTCTACTTGTAGCTGTAATTGTTTCACCACCATAAAAGCAATACCATTAGGTGGTTATCAAAACAGCAGCAGTGAAGATTACAAAATTATTGAAAACGAAAGGGAGACAAAACAAACTGTTTTACACTCTTACCCTGAAGTAAAAGGTAACAATACTCGAGAAGATTCTCTGCATGGTTTCATCGTTGAACGTTGCTACAGACACTACATTAAAATGTCTTAAAAACCGGTTTGAAACAGGATTACGGCCACCTCCAGGAGGACCCATAGCACAGATGAACTGTAGATCGATGAGAGAGATCTTGGACGTGTCTTTACGATCGTACCAGTTCTTATGATCCAGATACTGTCGTAAGAGCTCAATGGGAGGTTGTGCACCGTATTTTTCGAGGGCTGGCATGTTGACATCATCCACAAATATAATAAACCTGGAATTGAATCGATGAATGAATAGAAAATACAAGTTGAAATAAGATATCTGGTTCAAACAAACAAACGAAAAAAACAAACAAGCAAACAAATAAGCAAAAAACAAACAAAAACCAAACCCCCTCCAGAAAACACAAACATATAATACGAACAACGAACAAAAGCAAAACATCTATTTTACATGATTTTGTGGTTAATGACTTTTACTAAGATGAAATCTTAATTTAGCTTTGTACAAAACTAATCGAATAAAACTACTGCTTAATAACGCTCCATAGATATAGTGCTAAAGTACATTTCGTATGAATGTGAAACCGACATGGTCACGGCACGGCACAGCTACGACAGGATTTCGAGTGTTTTTATATACGACACGGCACTGACACGGTCACCGCTGCATAGCGTGGTCCGTTTCACACGCACACGATAACGGTTCTATTAGATTTCATAGACAACAAGCACTGATACCACGTACAGTAAGTTTAACGTTATGTTCAGAAGCATCTATGATGAAATAATGGTCACCGTAGCATTACAACATTTTATTACAGGTAACTCTCTTAGAAATGGTTACCATGGTTACCACGATGGAAAGTTAGATAACTAAACGGGTCAAAAGTTCTGATAAGTTTCAAAGTGACTTACTTCTTTCCAACAGGTGGTCCAAACACACCCTTTCGTCGTTTGTCCAGCTTCGACATGATAATATCCTGACTTTGATTAGCACTGGTTTGAGCAGAGAAATTCACAAAAGCTGGTATAAACTGGTCTTTAGGCAAACCGTTCATTAGTTTGTCCTTGACATACACAGACTTGCCAGTACCCGTAGGGCCAACAAACATGAGTGGTTTGTCGTTGTGTATCATAAGGTCCATTAAATAGGAATACCGTGCAGTATCCATGGTTGGTACTATGATGTCACTAATTCTTGTGTTTTTACCACCAAGGGATGTTGACTTGATTAGTTTGGTCCACTGGAGCCAGTTACCTCGGTTTTTGCGCTAATAAAACAAAACTGACTGTGAAATGAAAACGCGATACGTTTTTCTAAAATATTATTTGGAAGCTATTATTCACTAGCTCTGGTCAGGCTATCTAGAGAGAACAATCAAATATCAATCAAACAATATACCAACCTCAAACAAGAAGTCGTACACTTGTCCATCTGTAGGTATTGGTGCTTCAATTTTACCCACAATTGCAGGTAAGGGATGTTGGTCCATTTTCCCTGCCATCAGGTCTTTAAAGAATGTATCAAACTTGGATCTGCTCTCTGTATCCACACAGGCTCCAACTGACCACACCACGGCGAACAGAAACGATGACTGGGAAAGAAGGTAACGTATTAAACCAATGTCATTTCTTTATTCATCCCTTCATTTCATAAGTTCATCTCTTTAGCTCATTCGTCCAATATTTTATTTGATAGTATATTCACACAGTTTCTTAACCTACATACCACAATCCATATCTTAAGGTGTTTCGAGTCTTCTTGTGTGGCATCTTTCAACATGATCTCCACTAGGTTCATCAAGGAACGAGCTAAGTTGCTGTCAGAGCAAGGGACAATTTCCTGTACAAAAATAAGGATATTACATGATTTGAAAACACAATTCCAATCACAGTATGCAGGTTAGAAGAGAATTGTCGCGGTTACACAATTATGTGCAGTATGAAAGCGTAACGAGAAACGAAACTAAGCACTCAAGACTAAAAGCAATCCAGAGTAATAAAACCTAGCGTACCTAAGTATTGTCAAGAGACCATAATACTAAGAGAGTGAAACTCAGCATTGATGTTTGTGCGATGTTCGTGGCGCCTAAGGCTATTTTTAGTAACTTTGCCATCGCGCGCGCAAGGCACGTACACCGTATTGGCAATATAATTCAAACGGTCCCTTCCGCGCGCACGCCAAAAAGCAAATTCTATTGGTTGAGGGCCTTGCGCGCGCGATGGCGAAGTTACTAAAATAGCCTTAGTCGCCGCGAACATCGCACAGACATCAATACTGAGTTTCGCTCTCTTAGTATTATGGTCTCTTGGTATTGTTCATTTCATTACCTTGCAGTGTTTCCTGACAAAGGTCAAGCAGGCTGGTAGTGCCCAGTGAAATAAGGCATTCAACAGCTTGGTGTGTTCGTCTCTAAGTAATTCAGGCAACGAGTTAAGCCACGACTGAAGAACAGGATCCCAGCCAAGAGATGCCGGTTCTAGGTATATCATACCACAACGACTTACAGTAGCTGGCTGGTGAACAACAAACAAATATAACTTTACAATTGAATGGGGAAAGAATGAGTGAATGTGGAAAAGCAGGAACAGAAAAACGTGTGCAGAGAGGACTTCATAAAAATGTCACCATGAGTAAAAGACTCCAATAAAAAAAGGGATCCAAAGAAAGAATTGAGAAAAGTTCTTACCGATGCTTGTGACAAATCTCTGCATTCGAAGATCAGGCTCATGACATTAGAAAGCTGAATGATTTCACCGCTCATTAGACATAGCTATGAAACACAATAGACTTAGTTACACAAGACATATTATTAACCATGCAACATATATGTGTATGATGCTTGTACCTTTTTATTATCGTCCAATACAGTATTCATACTTTCAATCCATAAAGTATCAATAGGACCATCAAATATCACCCATTTACGGATTTCTGTCTGATCGGTGGCGTACTCACGGAAGGTGTTTGCCACAATACCATCAGTCCACTAACAACATAAATACATGTTATCAGTACAAAAACTACACATTAAAACATTGCTTATTAAACTTTTCCTTACAACATAAATTGTCTTTTATTTTGATAAACAGATCACAATACTGGCGCGTCAAAATCTTTTGTAGTAATAGGCAGGATAACTAAAGTAGACGACAACGCGCCGTTGTTAGGGTATTTAGACAGGAGTGTATGATTTTTAAATGTATATACAATGCATGTACAATAAGCGACATACCTCATGAGAGACTGGATCAAATTGTCCAAATAGTTGTCCCATTGTAATAGATTTAGGGTTAATGATACGATACCACACCTAGCAACCAATAATAAGTTAATATACTGTTTACCACAGGTAGCCCAAATTTGATCAGCTTACCTTATTGATGTTTTCATCATCGTATCCTCGCTCGTGTAAGATAGTCATGGCTTCTGCTAGCACTTGTAGAACGCTGGTTTTACCAGAGAACGGGTCTCCGACCATCATAAAACTAAAAGACAACAACAACCACAACGCTAAACATAGGGAAATCGCTTGCAGCGTTTTAGATATTTAAATGAAGAATAGGATTTTTTTTTCTAGAGAGGATACCCTTACGACCGCTATAGAGGGATTTCACGGCAGCCATGTTTGTGGTCAAAATAATAGAGCTTTTTTCCCAAGAGAAATAAAATCTTTTCTAATTCAAAAATTTTCTATTGTACTTGCGCACAAACATGGCTGCCATGAATTCCCTCTATTTCTATCAATGTTACGTTGGTCCTTATACAATTACGTCATCTAATCTTACCCGTGACGAACTATCATCATCTCGTATGTTTGGATTATCTTTTCTCTAAAGAAGTCAACAAACTGGATGTTCTTTTTCCCGCACACCTATAAAAGGTATTGCTGAGCGTTAGTAGGGACTTTACACTGTGGCTTCATATATTACCTTTACGGATATTCTTATGAGGCAAAGACTTTGAAAAACACTAAAAATCAAGGTTGAAGATCTCATGCTATATGTAGCATATTCAGGGCTTATATTTCAATTTTATTGTAACTGAAAATAGTATTTAGGAGACAAACAGCAACTTTTTAAGGAAAAAAAAAACAATCTTGAATATTTACTAACAGTTTCATTGAAATAAGGTCATGGGAAGGGACATGATGAGATGGTAATCTTTCTAAAAGTAGAAAGCATGGATGGACCTAGGTCCGTACTTTCTTTCAGAATTCAGTAGGATTGAAGCCCTCATACATTAAAATGACAAAAAGTATGGTGTTTGAGCACATATATAAGCCCGTAACATGATACGAGTTAGCTCTGCCACCCTGATCTGAGAGTACCCATAGAGCAAGTTTTATCCTGAATCGATTTCTTAATGAGTACATTTCTCCTTCCATTTAGCAACTGTCCACCCTTCTTTTAGTTTTTAAAGTCTCCTGTTCCCTTACCACACCCTAAAACACTCACTTCTTGCACAGTTTCAAGGAAGTCTCCATAGTCGGCCTTAGGAAGAGTGATTCCAGGAAACAAATCAGAAATGATTCCTTCAAACAGTGGAATATCGTGGGACAAGAATTTAGGCAGATTGACATCCATGATGGAGCGTAGTAGCAGCACATTCTCGTCCTCGTTGGGGAATTTCAGCTTTAGGTTACCGGCTGCTGCAAGGACAGCTTTGACTGCACGCATACCGTAGTCGTAATGGAATTGGGAAGACAGCTGAAGAAATACAACAATAATAATTATTAAAGTGATTTGATATTTATATAGCGCTTAATACATATGAACATGATCTTATAAACAAATTGTGATTATCAGAACCACAAAATATTGTCAGCTAGTCCATTATTATTAATAGTAGATGCGCGACTCCCAATACGGAATATACACCTATTTCAGGTTGTCATAGGTAAAGACGATAGGCGATAGGAGATAGGTCATTCAAACTCCAAAGTAATCAAGAAGTTTTAAAAATAGCTTCGTTATTCCGTTCGTTTTACTCCGAACATTGGATATGAATGTCTGATTATTGACTTTCTTAATAAAAACAAATAGAAAACCCAACCGTGAATAGTGGAATGACCTATCTCCTATCGCCTATAGCTCTGACAACCTTTTCTGAAATAGATGTATATCAGTTTCCCAACGACGTCAATATTTTGTGGTATTTCCGTCTCCAAATCGTGATTAGTTATGTAACGCGACTTGGAGATTTTTTGATAAAAAAACAGGGGCTCCATTTCTCGAAACACCCTTTACGAGCCCGTTCAGTTACGGGATAAATTACGGGAATGTACGCGCACCCGTAAACTTAAGAAATTATGCGTTTGTGCGCAGTCATTACTAGTATCTCAGCGGGTGAATTAGATAAAGAGAAAAGTTACCTGTTCTGAACACAGTGTATATGTTGTAACGATCTTGACAGACAAGTTACGCGCATCACGAAATCCATACGAGTACAACATGATTTCACCAATAAGAGCATAGTCAGGGACCATCATAGCCACGGTACGGAATAACACCTACAAACCATCAAAACATTGGTATTGGCAAGTTATATCGAATACCCTTATAGACCACTTTAAAAATTTGCTAGACAACGAGGCTAACATGACTAAACAAAAGAAACCAGCCAGCCATGACCAGCTTTTCTTTTGTTTCATCCACTTTAGCCTCGGTATCAAGTAATTTTGAAAGTGGCCTATAGAAGATATATGATTCAACTCCTGCGATAGATATCAATCGATTAGAACTTGATGAATAACATTCAAAGAGTAATGCGTACCTTGAGGTTATCAGGGAGCTCTGATCGACCAGCATAGCCAGGATTCATGGTGATGGCAACGAAACAGTTAGAGTTAAGATTCAGCTCAGTTCCCTCGAAATTAAATCTTGTTTGATGGGCTGCTATTGCGCGCTGGATACACAGAATCTAAACAGGACGAAAGAATAGAAATGTTTGCTTGTTTTATCATCAAGAAATGACTATAAAAGATGGCTTCCATACCTGCTGTGCTACAACAGACAACACCTCAAGTTCAATGCGGTTAAACTCATCAAAGCAAGCCCAAGCACCACAAGATGCCAGCCCTTTGAAGAACTAACATACAAATTACAGTTAATAAAACCCTTGGGAGTTCTGTTTTGCGGAGTCTTTGTTAATTACTGGATGACTTACTTTACCCATCTGTAGGTAGTCAAGACCATCTGAACAATTAAACACCACACATTGGATTGCAAGGGCTTTAGCTAAATCCTGTAGGAATACAATCACATTAGCCTTGGATTTAAGGGTCTAATATCACTATCCAACTGTTATAACTCACCTTTGTAGTCTCTGTTTTGCCTGTCCCTGCAGGACCCTCAGGGGCACCTCCCAGATTCAAATGGAATGCACTCATCAGAGTTCGATAACATCTATCAGTCAGGGGGGTGATGACAAGTCTAAAAAATCAGTGCAATTGAAGAGTTAAGGTATCAGAATACGCTTCGCACCTCTATTCTTTAGGTTTCAACAGCAATTAGGCTTTCTGCTACTTTATACGGAAACTATTAAGTTGCATAAATGACATTTAGAATACTTCTAATATCATTACGTTATTCATTGCAGGACATGTTGGGGGGGCGAAATAAGTAAAATTCGATCGTGCGCGATCAAATAGTTTGATTGCGCATGGAATGTAAGTGATGCTTAAGAAAAACATTTCATCGCTATCAAGATGATGATCTAAAAAGGGTGTCTCAGATTTTTGATAGTTTTGTTGTTGTTGTTGAAAAGCTTTGACCCTGTTTGTTGGCCACGCCTTTCTAAAATTTATCGATAAACTATGGCATAGATTTGCGGCTAAGGCTGAAATATATTATATCGGAAATATGAGTCGCCTTTTTAAGACATTATCTAGGGAATGTGTTAGAGTGCTTTTTGCAAGGATAACATTTCATTGGCAATCCGAAACAATTAGAATGTATCAGGGTAGAATTTCACTAATTCTCCAACATTTTCTACAATTACTGAAAAACCTAATATTTGAAAACTAGATTTATTCGATAAAAGACGTTCAATAGCCTCTCATTATAAGGACACCATAGGGTTTTTTTAGGCTCAATGTTTTGCATACAAGCCATATTAGACACAAAGAACAAATTATCAAATAATATCAAAATTTGGCAAATGTTTCTCTGAGATATAATGCCCTGTACTTTGAAGATGTGACATTCTGATCAGCAGAAAAAATCATTGTTTTAATAAACATCCCCGCGAAACCTTACTGCAACGTCACAAGGTTATGTAAAACGTTTTCACTAAAGCCAGTAAAAGTGTAGCAGTTACTGTTTTTCATGCTTCATCATCAGTTTACGAAAAACCTACGGAAACAGCCGCTTAGCTGTTTTTCCGCTATTTCAATTTATTCAGCTTTCAGGAAACGCATACTTTCTTTTTAAAGTGCTACTCTGATCAAAAAACGGTGAAATTCTATTTAGCAGAAACTTCGTGAAATAAATCTTCAAAGGACCATTGATCACCAGTTAAAATATCTTTTTGGTATTCAAAAGGGAAGTACTAGATTTTTAGCGTTCTTTTTAGGTGCCAGTGACGTCATCGACTCAACTCATGGATTCACTCCATACATTTCTTTGTATTTTGCAATTAAAATTTTTGTGATTTTTTTCAATTGAAGATCACTGGCCATGCAAGTAATCCTTGATTAAGCAAAATTATTAGAGCAGAAATGAATAGAATAATTCAAGTCATAAAATACAAAGAAATGTATGGAGTGAATCCATGAGTTGAGTCGATGACGTCACTGGCACCTAAAAAGAACGCTAAAAATCTAGTACTTCCCTTTCGAATTCTAAAAAGATATTTTAACTGGTGATCAATAGACCCTTGAAGATTTATTTCACGAAGTTTCTGCTAAATAGATTTCACCGATTTTTGATCAGAGTAGCACTTTAAAATATTGTAAAGCGTACGTGCTACCCCCGGGACGTACTGTTGCAGTCTAAAGACATAGGAGCCCCAAGCTATCCTGATACCTTACGGAGGCAGGCTAATGAGGGTAAAAATATGATTAGAAGTTGCTTGCTTACCTTCCTGAGTTACCAAGATACTCGCAGCCATATTTGACGGACGCGTTAATAATTCTTAGCATGCACTGGTCTTGCTCCCAGTAGTAGCGCAACTGACAAAGCCACTGGAAGTCGTTCTCTTGGGTGACTCCTACAAAGTAGGTTTGTTATGCTTTTTTGTCACGATGTTTGTCCAAAAATATCGGTATAATATTACTATCTCACCAGTGTTAGCGATATCGTGAACCACGTCTCTTGCATGGACATCAATGGTTACTAACGCACCAAGCGTTACTCGGTTTTGCTTAGAAAGTTTGCCTCGCACAAGGACAACAATGTCTTCCAACTAGAGAAAGGTTATTAAGGGAAAGGTTTGTCATTATCTTTGATTAAAGAAATACAAACGTCCTTTAGTAGTATTAACTTACTTGAGATGTCAATGTTCCATGGTATTCCTTCAACCCGTTGGGCCCAGAACGAATTGCATCATGAACCTCTTGAGTCCAATAAATTTGGCTGACGCAAATTACAACCTACAGACAAAAAGTCAACTTACTGAACGAAAATCATTATCATTTGTCTACGTCCCATCGTGTAACATTTTTATTTGAAAAAAATGAAGTGCGCTCACAAGATAGTATCATTTGCTTAGATTTCCTCTTCGATTCGCTACAAATGAGCTTGCTACGAGTTGAGATCTTGAAAGGGTTTAAATGAAAAATATCGACAAAAACCCAGACGTACCTGTCCTGGCCAGTTAAGGACCCAGTCCTTCCTTTCTGTAGTTGCGTAGGCCTTTTACAAAGACAATGAAAGATAATAATGATCAATAAAAAGGAAGCTTATACTGTGTCAATACAAGAGTGTAGGTACCTGTACAGATCGTTCAATGATGTCTCTGATACTTAGTAACATGACATCTTGCACTTGTAGCAGCCATTTTTCTACGGCACCACGAGCTTCAGATGTTGATATAGTGTCACTTAGAGGAACCTGACGACGATAAAATACATTTAGTAGAATCAAGCCGTCCATGAAGACAAATAACTTTTGTCTTGCTACCCAGAGTGAGCAAAACGTTCCCTTCTAACGACAAGATTTTCATACTCAATACAGGTTGTCACTGCCATGCATTTTACATGCATTAACCATTTACAAAAGCTGGTTGTTTTAAGCGGGAAAGGTTCTTTAGTTCTGACTCAAAGTTAAGGTAGTTAGCAGAAGAGAATGTCCTTTCAATGATTTTACAGACACATACAACTAAATCCCTCCCAGTAACCTACGGGAATTTACATTTGTCTTTCAGGACTCACCTTCTCTCCTTCGCTACTGTACATACTGACTATGTCTAGTGATGGAGTGAATTCAAGCTTAGCAATGCCTTCAAAACACTTTTTCAAATGTGGCTGTACACGGTAAGGATCTTTGGTTTCTGACAGGATCTCAAGCATCTCGTCATTGGACAGGAAAAAGAACCTGACAGGAGAAGAATCGCCATGTCATAACTGTATCACTTATAATAGTAGTCATCATCGTTGACTTCCATCATCACTATTTTTCATCACATCATTATCATCATCATCATCATTCATTATCATCATCATCATCATCATCATTATCGTGCCATTATAAAAACTATCAATCATAATTATCTTAACAAACCTCGAGAAGAAAAGTCGTTTCTTTTCCAGGTAGGCATTAAGTCCTTTGTTGATTTCATCTAGCAGACTATTACTGTCTTTTAAACGTTCGTACATACCAGGCATAGAGGTTGCATGAAGAACCTATCGAATAACAACGCTTTGAGAACCGAATTAAAAAGTATGATCCCCCACCAACGACCAACTTCAAGGAAAAACAAAGCAAACCTTACTTTGCCTTTTTTCCGTATTACACGGTTCAATGCTGGTAAGCGCGCGCACCGCTTCTATCAAACGACACTACGATGCTCTCGCTAAACCGTGTAATACAGAGTTTGCAGGCGCTAAACCGTTTAACTCGCATTTTTGCACTAAGTTTTATCTTTATTTGCACTGAAAAGCGCGCGGTCGTATAATAATGATATTTACTGAATAAATTGGCTTTTGAAAATGAATATTGAATAGGTCCAATAGCGTTTATACATTCTACCAGCAAATCACACCTAGTCTTACCTTAGGGTCTTTAGTAACAAAGTTCATGATGTCTTTCCAATTCCTATCAACAGTTTTAAACTTTCTGCCTTCTTCCGGCATTTGTTGCATAATATCCTCGGAGCTAAAGATAGGCTCTAGGTAAAGCCACTGCGCTTGAACCTTCAACCATTCATCAATGATCTCTTGCATCTTAAGTAATCTTTCCTCCCAAGCCTGGAATTGCAATTAACATACATAGGTCATGATACTAAACATCGTCCTTTCCTCTCAAAAGTGTCTTAGTTTATGTTTACTGCCGTGCAATATTAAAGAGCTTAAGCTTCGCGTACACGGAAAATAGCAGACAGCAAACAGGACCACGCGGTCTGCTTTTTACACGCCTGGTGTTGCACGTTTGACACTTAACGTGAGCGTAACGGTGGCTTTTCGTGTTTACGGCAAAAGCGACGCAAGACGTTAAAAACGCAAATCACGTGATCTTCTTTGTCATAACTATTTTTACTTCAAATTAGAAAACAATTATATGTGGCAATTGTTTTTAAGATTAAAAATGAGAAACAGTACACAGACTAACAATTTTTCCACAACTGGCTTCCAGTCCGACAAGAAAAGGCGACTGACTGATTTGAGAAGCAAATCTCTTCAAACATATCTATTCATCTCTCAGACTACAGCAACTGTGAGGTAAACTAACTAGACTAGACTGAGCTTGTTGTACAAACCATCAGTGATTACTATATCCAGTGTTGCTATACCTTAATTTCAGTTTCAAATGGTTTGATGAAGGGTGAGCCTCTCATGGTTTGTGTTTTAACAATCTGGTCGTCTAGTGTGGTTTGGATTTCATCGACAGCAGCAAGTATAGATACACCAGTATCACGATATAATGTAGTATTGAATATGATAGCATCCCAATCTTCTTCCATGCGTTGCATTGCTCTTTCCAACGAAAATTCCTAAAAAATAAAAGAATATACAAATATACTCTATTTCTTTAAAACATTTTCTTTAGGCAAAAGAAATTATACGCTTTCTTAAGGAAATCTTCGAACGACTGTATAATGTTAAGTCCATGTCCAGCCGTATGCCTTTTGCTACGTCGGACTTTTTGGTACTTTTGCTACGTCGGACATAAGCTGAGCTATTAGTCAATTAATCTTTACGATCTCCCTGAAATTGAGAGATTTGTGATTTTGTTTGCCCGACCCTTCCTTTTAGAAAACGTTAAGCTATAATTGGTGAAGTAAGCGTTGGTGGAATCGGTGTATTATGCCGTACAATTTCAACGTTTTCTATCGTCACCGTCACCTCCCTTAAAAACGTTTAGGTCTTGGGGAAAGAAATGTTTGAAAATACTATACCTTGCTAGCACCTCCACTTATCCCTTCAAGCTCATTCAAGTATGGTCCTAGATTGAACTTGAGTACTTTTCGTAGAGTTGAACCAGAATCAGGCGTAATGTCAAAACCAACAATGTCAGACATTGCCTTCCAGTGACGTGGACGAATACCAGGATTACACATAATAGCAATAAGTGGAATATGTTCCTGCCAAGTATAAGTACATTATCATTGGTTACAATAGATTTCGTACGCATGCTTGGGAGCCTTGTTTCGCGTAACGTAAAAATGGTAACTTTGAAAGCGCAGAGAGTAGTTGCCCAATCCTCGCAATCTGAGGGCTTCTACAAAATATGTTGTTGTTTGAAATTGTTTTTGGCTTGAAATTTTTCAAACCATAATTGATTCAAGCAACATTGTACGCAACACATTACTTAACGGGTTTTTTTACCTTGAAATCTCTTATTTGTTGTTGTACAGTTTGGGACACTTTAATTGCAGCTAGTTCTACTTGTTCCTCGTCTTTGTCTTTAGAATCTTTTATGCGACGACTTGCGGCCTTTTTCTCCTTTTCAGCTTCTTTTTTCATCACTTGGAAGATCTTCACATCTTTGTAAATTTCACGCCCAAACTCTTCAACCTAGGAAGCAAATATTAAATAATACATTAATTGTAACAAAGCCATTTCGTAGAATATTTTTCCTTACCCCCAAATACTCATATAGTAATAATTACAATATGACGCACAGGTTTGATACGAAACTCGATAGACTCGTCTTTTTGAAACCGGAGAAAAAAGGAGGGACTGCTCGCAGTATTAGCAGTATTTGCTACACTTACATCCGAGGATAATATAAAGATTTGATTTTTCCAGAGTAAATAAATCTAATTACCTCAGCTTCTGTGGCTTCAGCATTAAGCTCCAAGAAAGCACCATCCATCCACTTCTTCTCAGCTCTCTGCCATTTGACAACAATAGAGAAGAGTTTCTGGTAAGGCTCTATACCCTTGGTGATGGCTTCCACCTCAGGGTACTCGGTGCGTTCCCACTTGAATAAGTCTTCTTCCTGTGAAAAAATACGTAGGACACGCAATATCAAAATCAGAGCATTTGACAAATAGTCACCGTAAAAGCATCTCAATATTATGTATATGTATATATTTATCGGTGGGGCAATTCAACGCCAAAACTGCATTACACTGAAGAGTTCATAACTCGGTATTAATGTCTGTGTGATGTTCTTGGCGACTAAGGTTATTTTTAGTAACAACGCGTGCAAGGCACTCGAATAATAGAATTTGATTTTGGACGTGCGAGGATTGCTTTTGGCAATCATATTTTGTTGTTTGAGAGCCTTGCGCGTGCGATGGCGAAATTACTAAAAATAGTCGCAACGAACATCGCACAGACATCAATACTGAGTTTCGCTCTCAGTATTATGGTCTCTTGATTACAAATGATTAAAGCTTATTCTAAATTGATTACTTTTCTTTCCATTCAAAAGCACATACAGAGATGAATGCGCGTCATACCTCGTTGATAAAACCAATGGTTTCCATCAACTCGCCAACTTTCTTTTGCAAAGTCTGGACATCTTTCACGTATTGTGTCATCATGTCCAAATCACCACACTCTTTGAATTCTTCGACTCGCCTACAGAGAATACAATAATTATTATGATGCAGTCTTCTCCCTGCCATTGGCCGAGAAGAATATCGTTGAAAAGGTTTTTTGACGTGTTGTAGTATCCATAATCTCACCTGCTGAGTTTCGACAGCTCTAGCATAACCTTTTCTCTCTTTTCAAGCAATGCACTCTCATTCTTCTTTTGCGCAACAGCAACAATCTACAATTGAACAATAGTTGTATCCTAAATGAGTTGGCTCACACACCAATAGTATCAATTCTACGATACCTCGTCATTCTGGTCAAAAATAGGATCAATAGCCTTTGGCCAATTAAGTACAACAGAATTTAGTTCCATGTCTTCTGGAGTAAAGGTGAATACATCCAGTAGGTAAGACAATCTGTTGAATGATTCCTGCAACATAATAATAAAAACAGTAGTAAGAAAACAGTCAAATATAAGAGCTGCATCTTTTTACAGGGTCCACTGTCAATTGGCATGAAAGCGCTGCTGTGGTTTCCCTGCATCTCATCATCTCATCTCATCTCATCTCATCTCATCTCATCTCATCTCATCTCATCTCATCTCACCTCACCTCACCTCACCTCACCTCACCTCACCTCACCTCACCTCACCTCACCTCACCTCACCTCACTTCATCTCATCTCACCTCACCTCATCTCATCTCATCTCATCTCATCTCATCAGCTGTCATTAAGAGATTTTTTTCTTTATTTGCTTGTTGGACTGATTTAAAGAGTAGAGTAAAGTATAAAATCAAAATCAAAGTCAATTTTTGCCGTTTGTCGTTAGCGGTTCCATAAATGTCAATCTTAAGGCCTCTAATGTCAAACCGCAACGCCATCTTACAAAATCAACATCACCACCAATGTCATCATCATCATCATCATCATCATCACTGCTCACCTTGATATTATTGCCCAGTTTGATAAGTCCCTTACTCTTTGCCTCTTCAATAAATTTCTGTAGGTCAATCATCTCTTTAGTATCCTCAGGCTTTCGTAAAGCCTTTTCCTTGATAGATTCATACTCAGCAATAATACGCCTGTTTTCTAGTCGATGTTCTTCAGCCAATTTGCTTAGTAGTTCATCAGCAAATTTGTTTGCTTTACTTGCAAGGCCTCTCTTGAGGTCATCACAATCTAGTTGGACCATGTCAAAGTACGCTATGGTTGGTAAGCTACTTATTTCCCGCGCCAGAGAACGGTAGCGGTCAATTTCCTGATAATCACAAAAAGGACTGGTTACAATACATACGAGCACACACACACACACACCATAAACCAACATGCGCATTACATTAACCATCCAAACTAGTCAAACTCTCGATCATAGAGTGCTAAATTGCATTCTGTTATCGCAAAGCATTCCTCTCCAATTAGTTTATTAGTTAAAAGTTTATAGTTTATAATAAAAGCTAAGGCAATCTCTGAAGTCTGTGAAAACAGCAAAACGTTGATGCTCACAACAGCTCCAAACAATATTGTCTTCACATTTCAACATACGTTTAATCAACTTGCTGGATATTTCCTGTTGGCAGCTGTTAGAAGTTGTTTGGTCAAACGTTCAAAACAATAACGTTACATTTGTAAACATTTCTTTTGATCTATCATCACTGACACATGGTCTGTTGGAAATGGGCGGGGATGCTCGGCGTACCTTTTAGGGCTGATTCACACACCGCATAAGCATACGCAGACTCAATAGCGCACTGTTCATTATAAGTTTTTGTTTTTTCTCACACCTGAATGATAAATGCGCTACCGAGTCTGCGTATGTTGCTTGCGCTTATGCTTATGTCGCTAGTGTGAACCAAAATCAGAGATCTGGTACCGTTTACAATGTCTCAAACTTTAGTGGACTACCAGAGACTTAGCTGGTACCTTTTAGGGTGTTTTTGCTAAATACAATACCTAAAATAAGCATTACTGGGACGATTTTAATGATCTGACTTGTGCCTTTTACGCACATCGATAAAGGAGACTTTTCAACTTTTTGTTTTTGAATTGGTACCTTTTAGGGGTAGAAATTAATTGCTGCCACTCCCACTAGGATAAGACTCAGGTACCTTTTAGGGGTCATTTTCGAAATTTCCGACGAGCATCCCCGCCCTCTTATATATAAGAGTCTCTCCCGGGCATGTATGCACACTAGATATTGCATACACTGAATTTACCAGGATCTACATCCCTACAAAATGACTATGCATGCATAAATTTTCCAAAACAAAACTGCACAGAAAGTCAAACACATAAACAGCATTGTTAAACTTGTTGCTCTATTCACTAATTTTACAAAATGGATCGATCATTCGTGAAACACTTTCACACTTTCACACTGTTGTTTGTTGTTGTTGTTGTTGTTGGTTTTTTGTTGTTGTTGTTGTTGTTTTGCTTTGTTTTTTTTTCACGGAGTGTAAGAAAAAGCTGAGATGGTGTAAGCTAAAGGCAGTTGAAGCATACAAAGTTCACTTGGGACCATTCAAACATAACAGAAACACTGAACAAGAAATAATGTTTCATACTATTAGGGGCTTTTATATGGGGCCTTTACTGACTGAACTACTCAAGGTTTTAAAATATGACCAAACTATAGTCAAATGGAAGTCAATATCTCTTCACAGTAACTCATGCCCTAATAATTTCATCAATACAATCATTCAAATCAAACACATTTGCAAAGTTCTCAAACCTGAATGTAATCTTCAAAGGAATGTTCAGATTGCATAAATTCATTGATACTTGACCTTGCTTCACCTGATACCAAGTCACTGTATTTGTCTGTGAGAGAGAAAGAGTTGTCAGATCTATATGATTCAATTTACTTTATTTCCCCACCAAGAAGTAAACAAAACTTACCAAAAGAATGCAGATATTCAAGTGGTTGTTCAAGGTTTTGTTTAACTGCTTCTTTTAAGGACACTTTACATTGATGTAGAACAGATGCATCTACTTTGGCATCAACATGGTTGACAGTGTTTCCACCAGCAAGCCATGACTACAAAATAAATTGCAAAAAATGTACAAGATCAAAAATTCAGCATGAAAGTGCTTTAAAATTCTCATTATGCCACATACTGAAGGCAATTCATTGGTTAAGGCATTCAGGAATTTAAATAGGACAATTATGAGAAACAAAGATGAAAAATGAATGGAAATAAGAATAAAATAGGAAAATAATAATTTTCAAATAACTGTACCTGTACTGTAGGAACACTTTGCATAGTGCTGGCAACTGTGTCAACAACATGGAAAACAGCTCCTTCTACATCACTCAAAACTGGGTAGAATTGCATGTTATCATCATCATCAAGAATGAGTTCCATTTTGAATACTGGTAACACATTCTTATTCTCTTCTTCAAAGAGCCACTTCCAGGCAACAATAGTTCTTGTAATTAAGTCATTGAGCTAAAGCAAATAGGTATTTTTAATGAATGGAGAGAGGAAAGAAGGAGGGAGGGAGGGAGGGAGGGAGGGAGGGAGGGAGGGAGGGAGGGAAGGAGGGAGGGAGGGAGATATTATACTAAATAAATGCAACGCTTTATTTACAATCCAGTACCTGGTTTGATATTAGGACTGAAACACTGTTATAGAATGCATCTACTTGACTTGGACTGAGATGCTTCAACATGTTCTTATCAATGAAAACGTTCACAACTTCTGGAAACCAACTAAGAAAACATGCAAATAAATTGAGAATCAGGTGTCGTGATAATGGAATGTATTCATTACATTAAATCATGAATAAATGTAACAATATGAATGTACATGATTACATTATTTTGTAAATATTAGCACTATAATTATAGCATTGTTACCTGTGCATGAGCTTTTCTTCAGTCTTTTCACAATCTAATGTAACATTATTCTTTAGGTGTTCACATTCTATTGGCCCTTGATTTCTAAAAGTGACATTACATTGTTAACATGTATATAAGTTGATTGTTAAAATAACTAAATACTACACATGCTCTGATTGGTTGAAGAACATGTTTACACTGTACATGAGGCTATGTAAACATTTGTGACGTCAGGATCTTTGGCTAGAGCAAAGTTTGTAAACAAACTTGACATGTGTATTTGGTAAAAATGTATATCCCCCAACCTTTCTGCAATCGACTGTAGATATGCACTTTAACTTAGTACATACATGTACAAAATGAACCAAGATGTTGGGCTTCCTGTGTAAATAGTAAAGTCTGGATACTGTGCATCATAGGTCATTATCTAATTCAGATTGAAGCACTAAACTCTAATAGCCCTACCTTAAGCCTGACTGGTCTGTAATCAGCATTGAAGCATAGTTCTTACTCTGACAAATACCCAGTATAGTCTGCATTGATGGATGTAGAACATGGAGATTAAGTTTGATAGCATCTCGTGCTGCATTGAAACTCTCTCTCCACGGACTTGAAAAGTCTAAACCCCTGTGAATAGATAATAAATAATCATGGAAAAATCAGGACATTAATTAAAAACTAGTGCATCTACTTCCCTACTGTCCTGTAAAGTACAGATCCTTGGATTATAAAATAATTGGGATAGTATAAGTGCTCTGATTGGCCATAAATGTTTTTGATGAGAGTATATCAAATACACTATGTCATATGTAGCTGGTGTTTTTGGTTAGCTTATAGCAAAAAGTTATTAAAACATCACAAAAAATACTAGATACACAATATGAATCATCTTTGCTTGGAAATTTTATGTCAGCTGCGTCTTTATCTAAACTCAAATTTCATTGGTTGGTAACAATTTATTGTATTGAGAGTTGCTATAATTCTAATGATGATTTCAGGGCTGCTTTTAATCAAAAAATTACATGGATTATTGTTGAATTAAATAAATAAAACAGAAAACAGTTTTTTCTTGTTTGATAGCCTGACCTAACAGTTGTGATGTTAGGGAACACTCAAGAGCTGGGAAACCAAGAGCCTGTACATGTGGCTTGTTTTTTAATAATTTTTTAAAACAAGCATGATGCACTATAAATAACTTACACTACTTCCTCTGGTAGGTCTTCATCATCTTCAACCCCCTTGACTTTAGGTTTGACAAGAATATGTTGGACTGAAAAAAAGTTGTCAGGTATTAATGAGTTGTAAAATGTCTACATCATTCATATTTAAGGCCCATTCCAATATATACCATTCCATGTATTAAGTCATGTGCTGTAATTAAGTAAGGCAAAAGAGTTGGCCAGTTTGTATCATTTTGAGGGGCGACATTGGGAAGCATTAAAACCATGCATGCAAAACAGCAAAGAAAATTGAAAACAAAATAGACAAATTGTCAACCCCCTCCCCCCAAATAAAATAAAATAAAATAACATGTACATTGTATCGAGCATCCAATGTCAGAAATGCATAATACCATCTTTTTGACAACTTTGAATACTGCTAACCAATTAGAGATTGGCGCTTCACTTTGATGTCTCGATTGGTGGAGTTTGTACATCATATCGAGACATCAAAGTGAGGCGCCAATATTTAATTGGTTAGCAGTATTCAAAGTTGTCCAAAAGATGTCAAAAATTAATCAAAAACTTTGTGGTAGTGACAACGGTTCGAAGCGCAGCACTGTAAAAATGTACACAATATACATATATATACAATGTGGAACCTACCCATTGACTTCTTAATGCTAGCTTCATATTCCTTCTTGACTTCATCATAAAGTTCTTTAATGTATGATTGTAACCATGGAGATTGCACCAGCCTAGCTGGAATCATTGTCAGGATAGTATCCCACCACTCTTGAGCCATGGGTGTAACTGGACCTTCTTGTACACACCTCTTTAAATACTGGTAGTTTAACTACAAAATACAGCAAAAATCATGTCATTGATCAAAAGGTATAACTAATGTACAGTGTATTTAGTAGTTCACTGCAGTAATTCAAACACCTCAGACAAAAGAGGATGGTGTCTGACAGCACTGACAAATGAATATATGTTCAAAATAAAACAGGCAAAATGACAGCCTCTGCTGTGTTCAAGTCATGAGAAAAAATTAAAATACAATGTAAGACAGCATCAGCTAGCAAATCACATCAAATTGTGCTTGTGAATATTACAGAGTAACCTACCCTGATTCTTCGCTCAGTGCTCATCATCTGTAAATCAGGTTGATAAAAATTATGTCAGTAAGACAAATCCTCAAATGAAGTATTTTGATGCAGAGTCAAAATTAACCTTACACTTGCATGTATCCCTTTTAATAACAATAATTTATTAATTAATGACCAGCAATAAAATAACTTCCCATTACACCTGCCCATAGTTCAATAACATAATGACTGTATACAATAAATATATATGTACTGTACAATGTATTACTTGCACAAATATTAATTATAGTGATCACCAGTACATGTACATTGTACGGCATACATATATTGTACAGTCATATCTTTATGAATTTCACTTCTCACTCAAGAAACATGCACCTTGTGCTAATATAATCTAAAAGATATGTTTGTAAAGTGCTAAAATTATTATTATTACCTGAGATGGTAGTTCAGGCTCACCAGGAGGTACTGGCCTCCTATGTAGACTTTCAACGGTATCTTCCATTGAACCTTCTGCTTTTTTATACCTACAATGTTCAAATATAGAAGTTTTTGTTTAAAAGTTGATTTATGATACAATGATTATTAGCTAATAATGCACACTAGTAGAACATGCCATGACTACTGGACAGACCATCAAGTGGTCTGAATTCAGGATTCTGTATAGACAGAGCAAAGGTTTGATCTACATCTGCATCTACATTTATTCATGCTATAAAATCATAGATATCACACTAGCTTAAAAAAACAATAAAATAATAATAATATAAATAGATAATAATACAAAATAATTTTGTAAATGTTAATTTAAAAAACTATGAAAACAAAACCTCAATATTGATAAATGGGTATCAATAATGCATGATTATATATTCAAAATTGGAAACTATTTAATTTAGTTTTGAAAATATCCAAAGATTTGCTTTCAATTAAGTCACTAGGTAAGTTGTTCCAAAGTCGTATCGTTCTTGGGAAAAAAGAATGGAAATATACGTTTTTGGTAGCATTGTCTTGGTGGTATTTGAGCTTGTGGCTTCCACGTGTCTTTAGGACGGTTTGGGGATACATGGAGATAATTCCTTGTATCAATGTCGACCAATCCACGGCTCATCTTGAATAAAAGAAAATGGGCAGAAGCATGCCACATTGCTCAAGAATAAAGAGCCAGAATGAATAGAGACAATGGTAGCTAGAACATTATGGGTGGCATTGGTTGGTCTAATATTAATTATTATGGGAGCACTGGCCATTCATCACTGTATTTGTGTTTGAGTCCGGGCTCAGGCACTGGTTGATCATATGTGAACTGAGTTTGTTTGATAAGTACTTGTTCTCTACTCAGCATATAACAAGCTGCGAGTTGAGCATTGTATGGAAAATATTTGAAAATGTAGTGGTAGTTAGTGTGAGTGCCAGCAGATGGAACTACTATGTGTGTTGCTGTGAAAACAATTATTTATTTATTATTTATCATTATCTGCTACAGGTCTCTTTTAGTGAAGCTGGTACCCTTACCTTATAGAATTAGTTTTATTAATTACTATTAGGCCTATTTTGTAACTTTATCTTGTATTTTATTTATATCTTTGTAATATGTGCATGCATATTTTACTAGCTAGTGCATGCATGATGACTGTTTGTTAGCACCATTAACTGGCGTCTGTACTTGTTAGTTATACTTATGTTATATTTAGAGGAGTGCTCAGAGCATTGGTCTCGCAATCTGGCGGTCCCAGGTTCGATTCCAGCTATGACCACTAGCTGAGACTGAATTTGTTCCTATTTGATTAGGTCAAATTCAGTTTCTCGGCCATGCTTGTAATATAGCCAACTGGTTTGCCTACTTGCCAGTTGGGATTCTTAGCCCATTTATGTTTGATTATACTTCATTTCAGTTCATTTCAACCGCATTTGATTAATATATACATATAGATATTTGCAGTATATAAATTTTAAAATTTATTTATTATTTACCCTTAAGATGGACTACTGTGCTTGGTTATCAACAAAGTTATAGACATGTTTCTAAATATCACATCATGATGATGACACCACATTTATGATACCATGTTACTTGTTTTCATGTCCACTTCTTGATGTTGGTGACATACATGTAACTGGTCATTTTGAACAATTATTTTGTACTTTATCCATGTGACAGAGTCCTCTTTCTGCATTGCATTGCATTTGATGAATCCACTTATGCACCAAAAATGTCTTACCCGCTTAAAAGTGATGTGGTCTGTATTTGAATCAACAAATATCCTTTGTTTCCTAATAGCTTTTAATGGTCTATGTTCTATTAACTTCTTAGACTTAAAGAATAAAAAACGGTTTCCCGTGTTTGATACCTGATCAAAACACACGTGATGTTGGGAGAACATAAGAGAGCGTAGTGGAAGCGTAGTGCTTTCACAGCTCTTGAGTGTTCTCCCAACATCACAAGTGTTTTTTCAGGCTATCAGACACGGGAAATCGTTTTTTATTTCTTTTATAAAACAAGTAACAGTCAAATAGACGGAAATAGGAAAAAGAAAACACCGGCGAAAAAACAAATTGACGTGAGCGTGTTTGATACTCTCATCAAACATGGGTTTTCAGCCAATCAGAGTGTGTGTTATATAAGAGTTATTTTATAAATGCAAGTCTTTGAGTAGACCATGATTAAAATTGTGCAACTGTAGGTAATTATTATCACATGACTAGGAAACAGCATGGTCACAGCAGGGCACAGTTTCATTGGACATGGCAGCACTTTTATGAAAAGCCCTCTACAAATTGTATATTAGATACTTACAGAATGTCAGCCAGAAGCCCCTTCATCTGATCACTTCTTCGATAAGATCTCAAATAGCTGTTATCAAGTTTAGAATCGTTTGCTGACGTTGGTGCTGCAATGGGAGGTAGTTTTGGTAGACGGCCAGCAGAGTTGCTAAGCCTAGTTCTTTCTCTACTGAGTGACATCTGAAAATCAGATTCAGAAGCAAGACAAATCATATATTTGTACTGTACCTTCTTACAATCAGGAGAGAAATGAGAAATTCAAAAAACACATACGTAGCATTTTAACTGAAAACTCATCAATGGCTTTTCGAAAGAAGCCACGAAGAATGAAAACTAAAGGCTAAACTTTTGCGATAAACTTTTGCATAATGGAAATATCTTGAGAGTTTACCAAATCCTTTTTCTGTAACAAAAAGCATCAGAGGAAGTAATACTTATAAGCTTAATTTAAGCTTAAGTTTTTCAGGTTGTTAGCAGAGATTCTGCCAGTAAGCTTATCGATCGAGAACTTGAGACTTACTCGGGTATATGTAAGCTTATGATTGTATTTGAAGTGACAGCGAAAGAAATTAAATTTCGACTAAAATGCAGTGGTTTATGAAAATCACTTTATTTCAATTTCTCAAAATGTAACATCGAGAAGTTTACCTACAGTACACATCGACCAACAAGAAAATGATTAAACTCACCTTTTACCCAGAAATGCACCCCTATAACTGAACGGTAAGTTTTCAAGACGCAAGTACGTTTAGTAAAGAAACTCCAAGCATTTAAAAATTTGTTATTTTAGGCCATTTTGCTTCTGTGTGCGATGTTATTCTCTCTTCTGTTGGTAGTTCCTAAATAATCCAATATGGCCGTACGTTTGTTGCTATAGTGACGTCAAACAAACGAATAATCGCCGATTGTAAATCGACACTTTACCGAGACGATATTGACCGATTCAACCACACAGCCCAGGCTCCGCTCCTTCTCAAATAGTTGCCGATCGCGTTCAAAATGGAAGGTTGAGGGTGGATTGTACGAGGCTTTAAAAAACTTATTAATTCAGCGAAAAGTTTTACCCAAAAAACTCTCTCTACACCGAACAGTGTCTTGGAAAACGTCACAAAAGCGTTCGTGAGTTTGATGAATAGTAGTGCGGTCAGGGAGGGGTGCACCCAGGATTTTTTTTTCGCAGGAGGGGGGGGGGGGGGGGGGAAATTGGAAACTATCCAGGAATATTTTGGAAAAATATAGAGAGGAAAAGGGCCCAAAGTCATCTCAGGAGTGGCTGCGCACCCCCTGCATCCCTCCCCTACATCCGCCACTGGGTACAAAGATATGACGTGGGGTCAGCAATTGAACTGTCAAAACAAAAGTGCTTAACAAAGAAACGAAATTCCAGAGGCTGAAGCAACAATCTACATCTACATTTATTAAGTTAGCAAAAACTATAATTACAGTTATCACGCTAACTACAAATTAAAATAATAACAATAAATAAATTAACAAATTTGAATACAAAAATATATATACATTTAAAAAAATATACCTCAAATATGCCTTCAAAGCAGCAAGTGATAGCATCTGCGCATGTCTCCAACCTCTATTGTCTTAGACAAATGGATAATTTTGAAAGGATAATTTCTAGCTGTTCATACTTCTGCAATCGAATGTAATGCTCCGAAAAACTTTGGGGAGACTATATACGACTCTATTTATGAGAGAGGTAGCCCTAAGCCAGGTTAAAACGTAATTAAGACAACTTCCGTCCAGCGGCTCGCGCATACTCGTCATGTTCTCGAGTATATTAAGGCCTGCATGGGTCAATCGTTAATTACTCGTGCCCAGGCCGTAGGCCGGGAACGAGTTATAAAATGCAAATGTTTTTTCTGTGTTCGCCTCGAGAATGCGGCATTCTTGCGCAATCAGTCACGTGATGCATTCCTGAGCGTTAAGAGCGTAAGAAACATTGCCCTTCATTCATCGCCTTGAAGCGCGTGCAAACTCATGTTGCTGAACGAACATACATAGAAGCAAGTCAATTCTATTTCTCATTCAAGTATTCAAGAGATCTTGAGAGGTTTTTGTATTGAAATTTAACACCCAAATTCTGGCCAGACAATTTTATATATTTTCATGGAACCAAGGCTCCATTTGACCTGATGCGTTTGGTCACGTAATGGATAAAACATCTGAAACATGAACGAAACAATACACGATTTGTTATTGTGTCAAAAACGTCGTTGTAGAAGTCTTTGCAGCAAACAATTGAGATATATAGTGCAATAAAACGTTGAATAAACTAGTATATTTTTGCATGTTGGAGATATCTAATACCCATGCATGATAATAGAAGGACAAAGGCAAACACTAATAGCTGCTGACAGACAAATTGACTAATCAGATATTCTTTAAAAAGGTCAAAAAAGGTCTTTATTATGTTACAGTTAAGTGAAGAATGCGTGAAACGGCTCGGGGAAGAGTACGAACGGGGCCGGTCATTGAAGCCTCTCCTAAAAGGGGCTCCCAGGGCACGAGTGAACGCACGTGTGCGTCTAGTTACTTAAAATACGGATAAAAATTATTTTGAAGACATAGAACACCTAAATCAACGTTTTTCTTCCATAAGTTACTAAACTCGACGTCCTTAATGAATTGTAGAAATGAATTGTTGCCACTCCCACTCAGGTACCTTTTAGGGGTCATTTTCAAAATTTCCGACGAGCATCCCCGTCCTCTTAGAGTCCCCCCTCCCCCGGGACGAAATCCCTCTATATAAGACAGACAGACAAAAAGACAGACAGACAGACAGAAAGACAGACTTACTTTTCATTTAGTACCAGGAGTTAGCAATATAGTTATAAATAGTGTATAAAAATATAAAGAAATGAAATTTAAGTTTGGCAAGTTTAGGTACAAGCTATCTATATGATAGATAGGTAGCTAATTAAGTTAATGAGTTATAAGACGGATTGTATCAGCTAACAGGAATATCATTATTTGTCTCAGGACCGATTCTGTCCATGAGATTAAAGTTTCCAGCATCGTTCATTGATCCCAAAACTCCTGCTTGCAAAAAGACAAAAAACCTGGTTCTGAAAGTATCTCCATAAAATTGGGATTATTCTGTGAATTGTGATGGAAACAGTGGAGGGACTTATGTCAAAGATGACAACCAGTGTGTCTTAAGCTTAGCATGGATATTTCCTGAGCCACATTATTGTCAACAATACTTACTTGATTGACATTGTTGAGCACACACCTACTTCGTCTTAATTTGTCTTACCAAGCCACGCCTATTTACACTTGTCAAAGCCCATGATATACACCTATTTCAAGAAATTGCAATGTAACCAAGTCAATTCCATACCCCTTCCACAACCTTAACCACGCCCTAGCGCTTAATATTCTACCTACACGTTGACATGCTATAAAGGCGTTTTTGCTAAACGTTCCTTACCGTCTACGGCCATACCACCTGGAAAAAACCGGTTCTCGTCTGATCACCGAAGTCAAGCCAGGTAGGGCCAGGTTAGTACTTGAATGGGTGACCGCCTGGGAATACCTGGTGCTGTAGACTTCCTTTTTGCCTGTGAAATACCACTCCTCTTTTTGGATTTGCAACTCTTGCATAGAGGAATCTGAAAATAAAGAAACAAGGTAGGTTAGTAAAATTGACATTTGGCATTCTCTGCGCTACAATCATAGCTGGTCCAAGGAAAAACACTGTACGCGTCCAAACATGCATCCCATAATGCATTTCTTCCGCTGCATCAGATACGGCGGAATTGAAGAAAAGGATCATGGGCATCGATGAAAAATTTGGACAGCACCCATCCCCTACTCTTAGTCTTGGGAATGTTTTTATAGAGATCACGGCACTGACACGGTTACGGCACGGCGCGGTCCGTTTCACACTCATACGAAATCTGCTCTAAGAGGGGGTGTATCGGTATATCCTTTATCAGCTAACAGGAAAACATCGGCAGGCATATCGTTATTTGTCTCAGGACCGATTCTGTCCATGAGATTAAAGTTTCCAGCATCGTTCATTGATCCCAAAACTCCTGCTTGCAAAAAGACAAAAAACCTGGTTCTGAAAGTATCTCCATAAAATTGGGATTATTCTGTGAATTGTGATGGAAACAGTGGAGGGACTTATGTCAAAGATGACAACCAGTGTGTCTTAAGCTTAGCATGGATATTTCCTGAGCCACATTATTGTCAACAATACTTACTTGATTGACATTGTTGAGCACACACCTACTTCGTCTTAATTTGTCTTACCAAGCCACGCCTATTTACACTTGTCAAAGCCCATGATATACACCTATTTCAAGAAATGTTGTCGGTATCAAACCTACGCGACTCACCCGAAAGAAATCACTAAAGTTCTTTTCATCTCTCAATGTCTGTGAAACTTTTCTAATTTGGAGCTTGTATAAAAGCTTTTCCAGCTCACCTTCTTCTTCTGTCTACGGCCATACCACCGGGAAAAAGCCGGTTCTCGTCCGATCCCCGCAGCCAAGCCCGGTAGGGCCAGGTTAGTACTTGGATGGGTGACCGCCTGGGAATACCTGGTGCTGTAGACTTCCTTTTTGCCTCTGAAATACCACTCCTCTTTTTGGATTTGCAACTCTTGCACAGAGGAATCTGAAAATAAAGAAACAAGGTAGGTTAGTAAAATTGACATTTGGCATTCTCTGCGCTACAATCATAGCTGGTCCAAGGAAAAACACTGTACGCGTCCAAACATGCATCCCATAATGCATTTCTTCCGCTGCATCAGATACGGCGGAATTGAAGAAAAGGATCATGGGCATCGATGAAAAATTTGGACAGCACCCATCCCCTACTCTTAGTCTTGGGAATGTTTTTATAGAGATCACGGCACTGACACGGTTACGGCACGGCGCGGTCCGTTTCACACTCATACGAAATCTGCTCTAAGAGGGGGTGTATCGGTATATCCTTTATCAGCTAACAGGAAAACATCGGCAGGCATATCGTTATTTGTCTCAGGACCGATTCTGTCCATGAGATTAAAGTTTCCAGCATCGTTCATTGATCCCAAAACTCCTGCTTGCAAAAAGACAAAAAACCTGGTTCTGAAAGTATCTCCATAAAATTGGGATTATTCTGTGAATTGTGATGGAAACAGTGGAGGGACTTATGTCAAAGATGACAACCAGTGTGTCTTAAGCTTAGCATGGATATTTCCTGAGCCACATTATTGTCAACAATACTTACTTGATTGACATTGTTGAGCACACACCTACTTCGTCTTAATTTGTCTTACCAAGCCACGCCTATTTACACTTGTCAAAGCCCATGATATACACCTATTTCAAGAAAATTGCAATGTAACCAAGTCAATTCCATACCCCTTCCACAACCTTAACCACGCCCTAGCGCTTAATATTCTACCTACACGTTGACATGCTATAAAGGCGTTTTTGCTAAACGTTCCTTACCGTCTACGGCCATACCACCTGGAAAAAACCGGTTCTCGTCTGATCACCGAAGTCAAGCCAGGTAGGGCCAGGTTAGTACTTGAATGGGTGACTGTCTGGGAATACCTGGTGCTGTAGACTTCTTTTTGCCCGTCTTTCATCTCTTTCTTTTGCACTCTTGCACAGAGGAATCTGAAAATAAAGAAACAAGGTAGGTTAGTAAAATTGACATTTGGCATTCTCTGCGCTACAATCATAGCTGGTCCAAGGAAAAACACTGTACGCGTCCAAACATGCATCCCATAATGCATTTCTTCCGCTGCATCAGATACGGCGGAATTGAAGAAAAGGATCATGGGCATCGATGAAAAATTTGGACAGCACCCATCCCCTACTCTTAGTCTTGGGAATGTTTTTATAAGTGCCGAGCCCCCCTCGCTAACAGGCCCCAGACGGCACCGATTGCCTTCTTTACAGTTCAAAACTCGCCGAAATGGCCTTGTTGGCTTGAGGGATGCATCACAGAAGGAAAAGAGAAGCCTCAATACTCCGGAGATCACAGTTGAACCTTGTCGCCGTAATTACTGTGACTCTTTCTTCGTAAAGTTGCTTCCCACTCCTGAGTTCTTCCAGGAGATTGTCTCCGCCGTCTTTTCTTGCTTAATGATGCAAGTCAAGTGACTTCTGTGCTACAAAATGACTCGGAAAAGCACTTAGAAGCTGAATTCAGGCTACGATCAGTACGTTCACTGAACGTAAACCCTAGAATTCGTCAGGCGTCACTTGATAAGTGAGCCTTCAGTCTTCTAGAACAGCACCAAATTGACAGTTACCTTGACAACTATTGTTTCTCTTTCCTGTTTTTTTCTTTTTCTTCTTTCTTTTTCTTTTTCACAAACAAATTTTTTTTGTTTTTCTTTCATTTCTCTTTCTTAATTTTCTGTTAGTTCTTTTTTAGATTTTGTTTTTGATTCCCACTCCTTTCTTGGCCGAGAATTGGCAAAAGAAATCCGAACAACTTTTGTCTTTCTGCCCTGTTTTTTTTTTTTCCTTACTTTCTCTCACACACAAACGCGCTCTTCAGATTTTCTGTTCATTTTTCTTTCTATTCTCTCTGTTTTTTTTGTTGTTGTTGTTGTTGTTTTCTTTTGAGAGTTTTGTTGTTGTTGTTGTTGTTCTCTCTCCTTTCTTCGCCAAGAAATGACCACAGAAACCCTAAAGATTGCTGTCAAAGCGGCAAATCTGGAAGATGGTACATCAAAGGGGTCTTAGTAAAGAAGACTCCTTTTGTGTGATCACAGCTCATTTACATATTAATGTGTTTAAAGTCTTGTCATAATTTATTAATTGAAGTTTAATTCGTCTTTGCTCTTCTTAAATGTTAAACTAAGACCTAGTTCAAACGTCGCATCTCACATGTGCTGAATTGAATGCAAATGAGATGATCATGAGAACAAACAATTGCATTGAGTTTGGCACATATGAGATGCGACGTTTGAACTAGGCCTTAAGCGTCTTGTATCTAATACGAAAACCTAACGGTTAGTTCGCGACTCGAGCGATTACGAAAACTTTGAAAACACTCGTGAATTAATCCTTAATTTTACTCGGCCCCATTCGATTACTTGTTTACAATATAGGGGCAAAATTTTTCTTTATGACATTTTATGATTTCTAATCAGTTGAACGCGTAGCGTAAAAGCTCCGTAAACATGAAAATAAACGAATCAAGGTAGAGCGACAACATACAAAGCCCAACAAATTCCAGCCCAAGAAAACAAAAAAAACATAACAGTTTCAAAACTTACTTTAATCCTGTTTATAACTGAACTGCTTACAATCTTCTTGTATATGTTTTTTGCAAATTCTTAGCTGGAGTAAGTTTCGTTCTCTGTGAGTCAGAACGAACCACCGACCGAGCCTGAGTGTCAAAATGCACACAAAAAAATCAAAATTTTATGCCTAACATTAGCTTAATAACTTTGAAAATCAGCTCATTTCATATGAATAAATGTTTCGAAATCTGGAACAAAAAATGAGGAAAAAACATTTGTCAATAGTACAGTATGCTTTGGAAGTCCATTTATCTAATTTACCGCAATCTCTAATGAGTAAATGAACTATAACTCGATTTTGGTCGATCATTTTGGTCTTGTCGAGCTAACCCTTTTGGTGTAAAATTTAATCAATAACAACTGTCGCGACGGCGTTGGCTGGTACAGGCGGTACAGCGGTAAACAATCGTAGTATACAACTGTTCCTTGGATCGTTGAGCGGTAAAGAAGGCAATTGAAGGCTTATAAGCAGCAAAATATTACTACAATTACTACATAACAAGCGACATTTTAGTGAAGGAAAACTTTGTTTATTATCAATGATCTCAGCTTAATAATAAGCACAATTTCATGGTTCTAGTGCCCTTGGTCGAGAGACCAAAAATAATCAATAGTCAGAAAAATATAAAGAGCCTCTGATACTCTGAAGTGGCTTTTAAAATCTTGTAATGACTAAATCCGATAAGAAATAATAGAGATCAACTCATCTTTCACATGTTTTATAGAACATTAGTACAATATTGTTGTGCAGATAAAATCGAAAACAAATTAATACTCATATGTTAAGTCTTCGAGTGCTTTTCTGTCAAGAAATCCGGCTCAATTTTACCGTGACTCAAATATACAACAAAGCCAAATAACGTCGAGAATAACAAAGACTTTTCCAAAAAAATCCAAAGCGAAAGTAATGGACATGGATGCAAATGAAATCCACACGATATTTGGTATCGAAGTGACATAGCACTAGTAGACTTCGATCGTTGTCAAACAAACACTGGGTTTACGATCAACTTTCCGCTCAAAACCTTTCGCAAACCACACCAAATCCTGAACCATCATTAAAAACAAACTCCTTACTCCTTGGTTAAAGCTGTATACCTGGGCCCAGTTGTTCGAAAGTGGATTAGCGTTAACCTAATTAACTCCGAATGTTTTTTAGAGTTAACCCCGGATTAGCGCTAATCGGCTTTCGAACAACCGGGCCCTGGTTATATGAGAAAAAGAAATAGAATTCGTTCTCTACTTTATACCACTATCCAGACAATAACTACTGACATGCACATGCACAGGCAAGTCTACAATAATATAGCTTGGCTTTCCTGTTTCATTCCGAATGTCTTCGTAGACACCATATTTATCAAATAAAACTTGCTCTATTTTTCCCTCGAAGAGTGATTTTCAATGAAATATTAAAATCTAATCACTACAAACGCCAGCTAGTTTCTTAATAAATCGTTCTTTCATAGCGAAAATCGAAGAAAAGTACTCAGCAAAATTCGGATGGTTTTCGTTCTCACCCGACTGTTTGAACGTCTATTTGGGTTACCTGTGTAACATAGGTCACGTGAGAAGAGCACATGGTCGAAAATAAATCGAGTTTGGAACCGACTGTTTATTCGAAGTTTTTACGGGGATATTTTCTACTGACGAACAATATTTTTGGTCCTTCGAGCCGGATCCCTACAAAGTTACGGAGTATAGTCGTCGATTTGTGTGGAAATTGGAGATTTTTCAGAAGAAATTGGTCTTGTTTTCTCGAGTATAATTTTGGAGTGTACTATCGATATCTGTCAATCTGGAAACACTCATTTGTGTCTTCATCGTGGTTATTTGGTATTTTGTCATCAATTTGGAGTTGTTGTCTCCATTGTATTTGTGGAATTTTGTGGATAATAGCGGAGCTCCCGCGCGGGCCAAAGGCCCGCGCGAGCGGAGCACCATACCTAAGAAAAAATGGTAACCCATCAAGTTGATTTTTCATGGACACACAGGGAGCCCAACGGCTGTACGTCCGTCCGTACATACGTCCGTACACATTGCGATGCTGATTGGCTAATTGCTTTTTGGCGCCAACTTGACGCGCGCTGACACCTTGAAAACTGAAAATTTACAAGTTTCCTTGCAGTTTTAACTTGCAAAACTTAAAAATATTATTCTCCGAAACCTAATTTCATGATCATTAATCTGTGCCAATCTTGACGAGTTAGAGCCAAAAAAACCCGTACGTTTGAATTTTTTCGGGCCCGGTATCGTTTCATAAACTGCTCGAAAGACGAAAGACACATTTTCAACAGAACATTTTCAACTGAAGTTGGACGACTTTTTGGATTCGTAGCTTCAAAAAACTTCTCATAATGAATGAGTTATTGAGGATCGTGTATTCTTCGTTTTGTGAAGATGCCTTCGACAGTAACGCTGCTTAATTAAAAATCTAGTGTTAGAACTCTGACAGGCTTTTAGAATCTTCTTTATTCTTCTCTAACTCCTTCGTGCTCTGCTAATCCTTCTGATTCTTCTAATCTTAGAGCCTCTAACTCTTCGGCTTATATGTGCTATAGCCCGACAGTGTTTGGGCTTCAAGTTAGACTCTGGACTTAAATTTAAGAAGCCCTCACAGGAAAAAATTCCAAATTTCCACATGTGTATTTATTGTGGTTTTTATGTGGTTTTTATATGGTTTTCAAATATTTTCCATATTTGGAAAAAATGCCTTTTTTCCACAGTGGTTTTTTCAAAAAACCACATTTGTTTTTGTTATTTTCCAAATGTGGAAAATTGGGCTTTCCTGGTAATTTTCCATAGTGGAAAACCGCTTTCCCAAAGATGGATATCCCAAAAACCCACGATGGTTTTTCACTTTTCCAAACTCCTTGGTAAATGTGGAAAACTGCTTTCCCAAAGATGGATATCCCAAAAACCCACGATGGTTTTTCACTTTTCCAAACTCCTTGGTAAATGTGGAAAACTGCTTTCCCAAAGATGGATATCCCAAAAACCCATGATGGTTTTTCACTTTTCCAAACTCCTTGGTAAATGTGGAAAACTGCTTTCCCAAAGATGGATATCCCAAAAACCCACGATGGTTTTTCACTTTTCCAAACTCCTTGGTAAATGTGGAAAATCGCTTTCCCAAAGATGGATATCCCAAAAACCCACGATGGTTTATCACTTTTCCAAACTCCTTGGTAAATGTGGAAAATCGCTTTCCCAAAGATGGATATCCCAAAAACCCACGATGGTTTATCACTTTTCCAAACTCCTTGGTAAATGTGGAAAATCGCTTTCCCAAAGATGGATATCCCAAAAACCCACAATGGTTTATCACTTTTCCAAACTCCTTGGTAAATGTGGAAAATCGCTTTCCCAAAGATGGATATCCCAAAAACCCACGATGGTTTATCACTTTTCCAAACTCCTTGGTAAATGTGGAAAACTGCTTTCCCAAAGATGGATATCCCAAAAACCCACAATGGTTTATCACTTTTCCAAAGTTGGTAAAATGTGGAAAGTCACTTTCCCACAACTGCTAGATATCCCAATTACCCACTAACAACCATGCTTTATAACACAAAAAATATTTATTCTAGGATAACTCAATCTATATAAACATATATATAAATCATTGACAATCCTAAATAAGGAAAACTAAAACTTTAAACTCCTTGAAACATTGACAAAACTAATTGTGCCAAACATATTTCAAAGTTTCATATCGTGAGCGATTAAGTATAATTTGTGTCGGTCTCTAATGAGCCAATCAATACACAAAATATAATGATATACAAAATGATTCAGTATATGGAATACGCTATGAAAGTTGCGATAATATCTTTCAACATGAACTTTGAACTTAATATAGTCACAAGATATCCAATATTATGCCATAACGTTTAAACTATCACAAAAATGATTGTCTGTAGTTTTGTAGACATCAAACCTTAAAGCACAAGTTCTTTGACACACGCAACGTTGTCTCTGGTAAGTTTTGCCAAGTCTGCTCCCTCTTCAATTTTGACATAATTGTTATCGAGCAAGGCATTTGCTATGGCCCTAACATGGGTATTTTTGTCTTGCCCTCTTAAGTAGGATAATCCAAACATCTTCTTTAGTGGATGCAATTGCCTGGTCATTTGAACATCTTTAATGCTGTTTATGTTAAGGCACATCATCACAATTAGATTTGAGCTATCTTGTGTTAAATCTGAAAGAGATAAAATGTGATTCATTACTGACACTACTGTTCATAACATTAAAGCCTCAGTGTGCACTTCTTTCAACAAAGCATGCAAAAATCAATTAAATTTGGTACCAAATCATTATTACTGTTGAATATATTGAAATTGCAGCCAGGATTCATCATAGCTTTAATAATACAGGTCGACCGACTCTGGCTTAGTTTTTTGAAAAACTTACAGACGTTTCGGTCTGGTCTCAGACCTTCTTCAGTGTCAGGTAAAGACGTTAAGGTGGTGCTACACGAGACAACTTGCAACGACGATTTTCCGCGCAACAAATGTTGCCCGTAAAGTTTATGCTGTTTATCGTACAAAACGGAAATGGATTTTTATCGAAATTTTTGCTTAGCCAACACTTTGCAATTGTTTGATTTGAATTTTAAAAACTTTTAGCGCAAAATAATGAATTTGACAAAGTGTTGCGCGGAAAATCGTTGTTGCAAGTTGTCTCGTGTAAACATCACCCTTACCTGATTTACACGCACATTTTAAAGCTAACTACTTGCGCACGCGTATCATAGATATTAGGAATTTGAATATGATTGTTCTCTGAGTTCTTATCTATTTTTGAATGCCATGCTTCTAAAAATAATCTTTGATGCCAGTTGCCTTCTTTATCTACAACTCGAGCTAATGTTTCAAAGTCAAACTCGAGTCCCACTTCATTAGCGTGACTTCATTAGTTTGACTTTGAAACAGCTCGAGTTGTAGATAAAGAATTAAGGATTCTGTAAAATCATAGTCATTTCAATATTTTCACGTTAAACTGCAAAACATGATAGTCTTTTTCAGGTATTATGTAAAATTATTCTATTTCTACAGACATAATTATATAAAGCACTGCAAACAGTTCTCTCACAAATGAGTAATTTGATGAAATAACAGATCAGTTGAGAGACATAATCCTTATCATGATTGTACAGTACAATTTTGAGTCTGAAATTAAAAGCAATTGATATCAGACATTTAACATTTTTTGCTTTCTCAACTAAAGTCCATATTTTCATGGCTTGAAAATTGTATGAAACAATATAATTTCTTATAGAGTTATATGTACCTGGATGAAAATATTGGTCATATTTCATTTTCTTCTTCAGTGGTGGAGATGATTCAGGTGTTGAGGAAGCAGTGTCAGTCCCTGATGTGTTATAATATACCATATTGTCTTTTAAGCTTCTTCTTCTTTCCCTCATGGTGTTTTTCACCATTTCTTTAATGGCGTTTACACCCAAAAAACACCTTTTGAATATGTAGGCCTCATCACTGGCAATCCGCTTAGCAAATTCGTGAAGACGATTGATATCATCCACACAATTGGTTCTGAAAGATGGAGTTTCGTCAGATTCAGGCCATTCCTTTTTAATTTCAGAAATTATCATCTTCTTTCTGCAAAGGAAAATAATAGTTCACATCTTTAGTGTAAACAGATAGGCCCGCTTTCAAAATCAAAGTAAACAAACAACCAAACCAAACAGAGAAACAAACTAAACCAAACTGACCAAAAAAAAAAGGCAAATAAAGCTACCCTCTATAATTCAGATAATTGTTAATAAGAGTTGAAATATAGAGAAAACAGGAGTTGAAAGACAATCAAAGAAACAAAATATTGAAAAATAGTAATTGTCTAACTGCAAACCGATTATATGTGCTTTATAAATTGATTCCAGTAATATAATAGTTCATAACTAGCAAAATCACAATTTCCATTACTTTGTATTGTATGTGCGCTTGTCTTCACACGTAAGCTTTTTTTTCTCGCCATGAGTTAATAGTCTGTCCAGGTCTTTGTTGTCATCCAAGTTTACCGCTTTTTCTACAATCAAAAATCAACATTGACATGCATAAAATTACACTCACAGATTCACACTAGTAGCTTGTGAGACGTTAAATACTAGTACATTGTATTGCTTGCTGTAAATGCTTTTTCCTAATAAAAGTGGAAGGGGAGGGAAGAGGCAAACACATGACAATTCTTTAAAATAATATTAAGTTTAATATTTAGCATATTTTACCTTTAGTCTTTAGACCGCCCACGAGTTTTTTGAAATGTTCTTGCTTTCCTATTGTTTTCAGTCCTAACTTCTCCATAGCTGTAGTGTCACATAATATTCTCTCACTCATTAGTGCCTCTCCATTGATTTCTTCTTCTTTAAATTTTTTTGCTACATCTTTATCGAAATTTTCTTCTACCCACTGGAACACCCGTTTCTGATTCCAAGCTGGAAATATGAAGTACTCATTTTATTAATTGATAAAAAAAACTTAGTTTTACAGTTTACAAAGTTGGGAAAAAGTTTTGATTCATTATTTATTTCGACCAGACAATACCTGAGGGATCGGCTTCAAGTTGTTTTTCAGAAGGGAAAGCCGGGGATTTAGCGCCATTAGGCTTAGCGCAGGCCGGACTCAAAGCTATAAAAAAAGAAAGAAATAAAAGGCATTTTAGCACTTTACAGTTTTTCAAAACAAGTTTAAGTAATAGTTGGAGCTTTTAATTACACAAATATAAGTAACATTACCCCGTGAACCGGTACTTGAGGGATTGAATATTTGTAGTTCGTTTGTACAAGAAGCATGCAATTTTGGCGCTATCGTCCGGTCCTGGAGCACATGTTGTGCAGGTCAGAGTTGAACCTAATTGCTGCGAGCGAAGCGAGCAGCCACACTTAAAAATTAACTTTGAATTGGGATTAAAGTTAATGGAGCTTTTACACAGATAGAAGCAAAATAATTCCTTACCTGGTGAAGTATTACTCGGGGGCTTGGAAGCGATTTTGGCGCCGAATGTCGGCAATGGAGGAGATTCTATTTGGGATCCACTGGGCGAATCGAAGAGAACTGCAGTGTTAGCCTGACTAGCTAAGTCCTCTGCTTCGTCTGAAAGAATTTCAGTGTCGTCTGTATCTCGGTCTGAGTTATCAGCAGTCGAATTTAAACTAGTGCGAAACTTCTTTCCCAAATTATAACTTTTGGACGACATACTAGCTTACTGTACGTATACTCTGATCTTTGCGAAGGAATAACTCTGTAAGTTCGGTAGTGCACGTTTCCTTGCCTTTACTAGGTCTATGATTGGTTCTCTTTCCCGCCTTATACTGTGATTGGTTAGTTTTTGGCGCCAATTGTGGTATTCATTTTTGATTGGCTAAGCGTTCAGGCGAACTTGTCACTTTTCTTGGTCAGCGGTACACACCTTTTCAAAATGGCTTCCTCGTGTTATGAATGTTTACCTTATCTTGTCTTTCTGATCTAGAGCGTTCAAAACGCTAGCAAATTTAAAAGTACGTAGGGTAAATGGTGAGTAGATTTCCGTCAGCACTTTGTAGTTGCTCTGCAAAGAGGGGACCTCATGTTCACTGCCAATGTAAGCACTGCAATGGCAGAGCAGTGCATCGGAGAACACAACTCAACCACCTTCAAACGGAATTCGATATTCAACAAATGCTTTTTGGGCAGTCATCATCATTTTGTACAGATGAACACGTTTCAGCGGAAGAGATTCCAGAGCCTGATAACTCGCAAATAGTTGGTAAGTAATGAGTTACAAAAGTTATACTTAAATTTTACTACAAGATATAAGCTTAATTAACTTAATATTTTAAATGTAAAATAATCACTCCTTTTGGACATATGGGAGTAGATCGGAGTAAGTTTAACTTATATGATTTTGTGTGATGCCCTTTTTATTATAACTTGCTTTTGACATCTGTATGCTAAGCTGCATTAATACAACTGTATCTTTGAGGTTGCACAATGAAATATAAGTGAAGTGAAAGAATAAACTGATGACAGACTCATACTTGCCCAGTTTGGTAATTAACCTTGAATAAAATACAAGTGAAGTGAAGTAAAGTGAGAGAATAAACCGATGACAGACTCAAACTTGCCCAGTTTGGTAATTAACCTTGAACTATGAACCATGATTACCAGTAGTAACTATAAATTCTTATTTGTTTTTGTTTTGTTTTTGTGACATGATTATTTTGTCTTACGTGTATGTACAGTATTTCATATATATCTTGAAGTAAACTACTCAATTCTTTATGTAATCCATTTACTGGAGTATTTCATATATATATATATATATATATATATATATATATATATATATATTTTTTTTTTTTTCATACAGTGTATAACTAGTTACAAAAAAAGAAAAGAATCTATTACAATTTATAATTTTTAGGTTAGAGCTAATTGAAATTGAGGAGTTTTTAGTTAGCCCAAACCTTGAAGCTTATGTACTATTAAATTGGTGAAATGTCTGCCCCACTCTTTTGTTATCATAATACTATAAGCTTATCAGTAGAATGGAATGTATTTTTGTTACATTGCAGGTGACCAAAGTGAGTCCAATCTAGATGAACAAGAGCTGCTATCTCAAGCAGAGGATGGCAACCAAAGCATTGCACCCTGCAATAACGAGGAGTCCTTATCTTGTCATACTGGGAATAATGGTGCTGAACCACCAAATGACACTGTAAATCAAGATGAACTACATTTAACTCCAACTCAGGATGAACTAACCCAAAATGATCAGCAAACCGCCACTATGGATGATGTAATTATTCATGCAATTTTCCACTCACTTGATTGCCTTGATAAAATGAATGGTTCATTGAATAACTTTGAGGATTTGCTGTCATTGGCACGAGATATGTACTGCAAAGGGGCTCAGTTAGACCCATCTGATGAGAATATAACCAGAACATGGCCAAAGAATTGGATTGATGCAAAACGATTACTTGTCAAATTAGGTTATGCTGATGCAAAAGAATACTTTATCTGTTTGAATGATGCCCATCCTTGTCATTGGGATTTATTAGAAAGCAAAGATGAGCAATGCAGATACTGTGATAACAATCCAACAATTCCATACTATTATTTGGGCTTAGAGACAAAGGTAAAATGGTGGGTTTCCAGCAAGGCAATGTGTTACAAAATGACAGCTCATTGGAGAGAAAAGGAACACTGGCTGGGAAGAGATCAAGGATGGCATATGAAGAACGAACTATGGGATGGGGACAGGTTTGCAGAGATATCTTGGTTTTTTAACCCAGAATCATGGTGGTGTATGCCAATAAGGTGTAAAAGACAAGGATGCAAGAATATTATCAGTGGAGAAATTGTGGATTCTTTAACAGAAATGCCAAATGGAATGAAAGAATTGACCTGTGATGAGTGTCATTACAGATTTACAGTGTATGCTGAGTACTGCAATGGTGATCCACGAAACATAGCTCTTTTAGGTACAGTTTTTAGTTCTAAATAATTATTTCATTCTTTTACAGCTACTTGAACTGCCTTGTAAGATCTCACTCAACTGATTATTTACCTGACATAAACTTAAGCTCTCATAAATAACTTAAGTCTGTAATCCTTTTGTAGTCTAACTTATTACTCTGTTTGCTCTGTATTCAGTGACAGCTTTTTTACTTGTTCTTTGTTGTTTTTCTTTCAATTTTTAGGCCACTGGGATGGATTTCAACCTTTTGGCTCAAGTGTCAGAAGTTCAGGTAAGCTAAAATGCAGTGACTTTGTTAGATGAAACATGTAATAATTTGTAACAATATGATCGCATGCTTCTTTTTATTAAATTTGCTATTTGTTTTATTACTGAATGGATAACGTTAGTATCAAACAATCTGCTTTAAGGTGCTATAGAGATTTCCATTGCAACAATGTCAAAGATAAATCGTTCAAGTGCAGATGAGGTTTATACAGTGGGCTTTGTTCCCTCATACCTCCTACCAGACAAGAGACCTAACTCACTGGATCCATTCCTTGACCCTATGGTAACAGATTTAGAAAGAGGATTTATTGAAGGTTATCACAAAAGTATATTGAAAATTTTAATATCACCTAAAATAATTCTAGTATATGTATACTTACCTTTCTTAAGTATTTCTTACTGTCCTTCTTTTTTTAATAATATATCAGGATTTGTGGTGTCCTACAAAGGAGATTTGCCTCTATTTCCTCCTGGTGAAGCAAATCTGAGGGTTCTCTTACTTTTATGGACGGGTGACAATCCTGCCCAGTGCGAAGTGTGTAAATCCAAAGGGGCGGGAGGGAAAATGGCTTGCCGTCGGTGTAAATTATCAGGCAAGTACTTGTCATTTTCATTGTAATATATACAAATTATATGAGTGGCCATGTTGTATACAATATACAAACACGAGCCGTAGGTGAATGTTTATATATTGATACAACATGGACACAAAATTGTATATCACTTATCAAATGTCTACATGTAGGTTAACTCTTTCATGCTTTACTAAAATTTTAGAAATAAAGCTAAACATTATGCAAATGAGGAGGATTTTGTATCTGATATACAAACTCCTCTACGTCTATGATTTCTATTGTTTTCCTCATGAATTATTAATGAGTTTAATAAATAGAGTGGTTTTCGTATGAGTGGGAAACTGACCGTACCAGTTACGGTCAATGCACGGTACGGTTATGGCAGGAATTTCGAATGTTTTTATAGACATTACGGTACTGACACTGTGACGGTACGGTACGGTCAGTTTCCCACTCATACGAAAACTGCTCTAAAAGTACTTTGAAAACATGCATGATCTATAATGTAATGCAAACTTTCTAGTATGTGGTGTTAGCATAATGTTAGCAGCTATCTCTGGCTGTTTTTCTAGCTAGCAATGTAAACCTTGAACTTTCTATTTTTTCAGTAAAATAAGAAAAATTATCATTTTTTTACTTTGTGATATATTATTGGGATTTGATATAATCAATCAAACATTACATGTCCACTTGGAGATATATAATTTTATATTCTCATGTCTGAAATATCACAATATGTTAATTGCCTACTGTGTTCACTAATGAAATATCATTTCAGCACTAAAAAGATAAAATGTTGGCTCAGCCATATACATGTAATATACATGTACTGTCTATAAGCTACAAGTATATTTCAAAGAAATATTTTCAAAGAATGTTGAATACTGTAGACTGAATAGTGCACAGTGAATAGCATTGTAGTAGATAATAACAACAGTCTTTTAAAAGCCAAGTTCAGGTTAAACATACATGCTTTTGATAATGTATCCAAGGTATTCTATTTTATGTATGTAAACAATGGTTTTATTTACACTTTAGCTAAATTCTAAACTTGTGTTATTCACTATGCACTATTCAATATATATATATATGCAGTATTCAACATTTTTAAATAGCTGCATACTACATATTATATTATTTTTATTTTTATTACCATTTTTTCAGGTCAGTACATGGCACCACAAAGGCATTATTATTATCCAGGCTTCCGGAAGAACTATAGATTTCCCATTGAGAAAAGAAAAATTGCTGAGGAGATTCCCATAATGGAAGAGATTGGTCAAGAAGAGCGAATAACTGTTGCAGAATCAAAATCAAGGGATAATGGATTTTTAGGAGTATCAGTGTTACACCGTCTCAATAAACTTTACAAGTTTGATATTCTCAAGGATCTAGTATTTGATGTAATGCATTTAGTACCACTGAATTTGGTAAAGAGACGATTGGAGCATTTAATTACCAACTCATTAGTAAATACAGATGAACTGCAAGCAAGATTGAAGCTTATTCCATGGACAAAAGGTACCATACCTGTACTTTTCATAGTGATTATATCCTGTATCATCCAGTGTTTATACTCTTAAAATCATTTAGTGGCACATCATTAAAAATCCATTTTGTGCACTTTATTTCTAATTCTTTGATTGTACCTTATGTTCAGTACTAGCAATATTATGCTGATGCATCTCTGAATACTAAAAGATTATTAAACAAGGGTGAGGTCTGTACAGAGAAATATCAAGGTCTTGAATGTACAGCCCAAGGCTGCAGACCATGCAGAAAAGACCGAGGTCTGATATTTCTCTGTACAGACCAAGCAAGAGAGTTTAATATTTTTTATTAATATATGACTTTGTTGTTTATGCCTGCATAAATTCAGAATATAAAGGATCAAGATTACCAAGAGATATCTTGGGCATTGGACATTGGAAGGGTAATAAGTGCATATTAAATAACGGTTGTGTGTCACTGTCTTTTGATTTGGAACTTGAACTCCATTCAATCACATCAGACAATCTGCCTGAAGTCATCACCTGTCTTATTGTACGTCATAATATGAATGCATATGAAGCATAATGTAGATAGTATTATGAACCTGTTTTGTTTTGAAGCTGAAGAATTCCAGAAGTTTGGCTACCCAGCTTCAGAGTTTGTACTTGGAGACCTTAGTCCTAATGACAAGGAAGTCTGGGCATCACTCCCAAGAATAGTTGAATTCATATTTAATAGTGGATTAAATGGCTGGACAAGAGATATGGTGGACAACTTTACTCGGCTATGCTGGAGATATTGTATCCTTGTAGAAGAGTCCTATGGAATCACAGAATGTGTTATAACCTTGCATGGTTTGACTCATGTACCAGAGGATATCATGCGATTTTCAGGACCAGACAATTATTGGTGTTTTCAATATGAACGAGCGGTTGGCCGCTATGTCAAGCAAACAAGCAATAAAAAAGGAATAGAGCAAACATTTGCCAGAAAGGAGTCCCAGCGTGAGTTCATAAAGAGCTGGTCACTTGCTAACAAACAAAACATCTTTGAGTCAAAATCACATGGAGGATATTGCCAAGAAAAGGTATGTCAAGAGATGCTTATGACATTATTTAATGTGATATCACTTTCAATGAGTATTTGCTTCTCTTGCAATTACAAGGTTGTAATTGCATGTTTGCTGTATAAATGTGTTAAGTGTATGATTAATACAACACTGTAACACAATAATATTGAATCATGAATAATGAGTAATTATTACTCATCTCAGATGGTTGCAACCTCTCTCCAAGCTGCAAAGAATCTTGTACGACTGTTTGAAAGGCAAGAAGACCGGGCTCTATTAAGGCACATTCAAGTGTTAATTGGAAAAGGAGAGATCCATATTTTATCAAGAGAAGAGAAGATCAAGATTACTGAGTGTATAGCAAATGATGTAAGGCACTTAGATGTATTTATGGCAGAATCATATAGAAGTGCTTATGTACCAATGCAAGGTATTGCTGGTGAAGGAACAATCTATCAACATGGGGACAACATCATTGCAGAACACAATAATAGTGAGGTAGTCATCAAGATTTTACACATTTATTTGGTGCATGGTCAAGATAGGTATATCTCTTTATTAATGGGAGATTCCTATAAAGTAAAGAAAGACCAATCGAATAATGATTTAAGACATCCATTAAGTGACACTCCTATTGTTGAGCCTTTTGAAACGAATGCTTGCCTTTACGTAAGAAGTTTGAAAAGAAAGATCATGCTGTATCCACTACAAGAAGATCTATTTGCTGTCATTGATCCATCAAGAACACATATACCACTACCACAAGTTTTGGTTCCAGTATTCCCTCAGATTGGTGATATGGTTTTGGTAAAAGGGGATGGAGAAGACCTTTGGAGAGCAGAAATAAGAACTATAGACAATGACCTCAAAGTTGCATGTGGCTACTTCTTTATTAAGCATAGACTCTGGAATCACAATTCATTGTGGGTCAGGGAATCACAAAGAAGAGCAATGGACAGAATAATGTACCAAAGCATTATTGGCATCATAGCTGGGCAGTGGCATGGTGCTGCCTGGAAAGACAATGACTAGATAGAATTAACTACACCCCAACAAAAATGCTGTTAAATTGTTATTGCAAGTACCTGCATACCAGTATCAACACAATTTTTTACAAGCTTATTCCAAACTGCATCAACGTGGAAAATTGGAATGCCATTATTAGTGTGGAATATTGAGTAACCAAACATGGATTATGATTGGTTTGTCTGTTGTGGTTTATCAATATTCCAAACTGCATCAGTGTGGAAAATTGGAATACCATTATTAGTATGGAATATTGAGTAACCAAACATGGATTATGATTGGTTTGTCTGTTGTGGTTTATCAATATTCCAAACTGCATCAGTGTGGAAAATTGGAATACCATTATTAGTATGGAATATTGAGTAACCAAACATGGATTATGATTGGTTTGTCTGTTGTGGTTTATCAATATTCCAAACTGCATCAGTGTGGAAAATTGGAAATACCATTATTAGTGTGGATATTGAGTAACCAAACAGTGGATGTATGATTGGTTTGTCTGTTGTGGTTTATCAATATGCCAAACTGCATCAGGTTGTGGAAAATTGGAATACCATTATGAGTGTGGAATATTGAGTAACCAAACATGGATTATGATTGTTTTCTGTTGTGGTTTATCAATATTCCAAACTGCATCAGTGTGGAAAATTGGAATACCATTATTAGTGTGGAATATTGAGTAACCAAACATGGATTATGATTGGTTTGTCTGTTGTGGTTTATCAATATTCCAAACTGCATCGGCATGGAAAATTGGAATACCATTATTAGTGTGGAATATTGAGTAACCAAACATGGATTATGATTGATTTGTCTGTTGTGGTTTATCAATATTCCAAACTGCATTGGCGTGGAAAATTGGAATACCATTATTAGTGTGGAATATTGAGTAACCAAACATGGATTATGATTGGTTTGTCTGTTGTGGTTTATCAATATTCCAAACTGCATCAGTGTGGAAAATTGGAATTCCATTATTAGTGTGGAATATTGAGTAACCAAACATGGATTATGATTGGTTTGTCTGTTGTGGTTTATCAATATTCCAAACTGCATCAGTGTGGAAAATTGGAATACCATTATTAGTGTGGAATATTGAGTAACCAAACATGGATTATGATTGGTTTGTCTGTTGTGGTTTATCAATATTCCAAACTGCATTGGCGTGGAAAATTGGAATACCATTATTAGTATGGAATATTGAGTAACCAAACATGGATTATGATTGGTTTGTCTGTTGTGGTTTATCAATATTCCAAACTGCATTGGCGTGGAAAATTGGAATACCATTATTAGTGTGGAATATTGAGTAACCAAACATGGATTATGATTGGTTTGTCTGTTGTGGTTTATCAATATTCCAAACTGCATCGGCATGGAAAATTGGATTACTAAGGTGTATCCAAAGGTGGAAAATGAAAAATACCGTCATTGATTTCACATTTACCACAAAATCCATGGAAAATAGAAATCCATGTATGGATTATGTATGGTTTTTTAGCATAATGGAAAAATATCCTTTAAAAATCCACATATGCTCCAAACATGGTTTATGATCATATTTGGATTTCTGAAAATCCACGGGAAATCCATGTGATATCACATGTGGAAATTTGGAATTTTTTCCTGTGCCTTTTCCAAAACGTAGCCAATTTAAACCTTTTATGTAATGTATAAAGAACGAAAGAGCGTGTTTTATCGGCTGATAAAGATTCGAGCCGAAGGCGAGAATCTTTAGCGCCGATAAAACACGCTCTTGAGTTCTTTATACAACTTATCAAACTCCTAGTATAATTCATATGTAAAATATCTTATAAAAAAGATATTTCTGAGAGGTTTTCTCGTTTTAAGTAAAGTAACTGTACACTTTTGCAGAAAACTGGGTTTAATTATAAGTATCGTGTTATCAAATAATAGTGAAACAATGTTTCTTTGATGAGCTGCATTCATAAGATACAACGTGCAGATATTTAATTGCCTGTGGGAATTGTTTAAAGCTGAAAACCATTTCAAAATATAACTATCCAGGGAATTCAAACTTATTACTATTCACGATGATGCGAAAAGTTAGTTCAGTTTATCGACTGAGAGCAATAAGCTGTTCCCGAGAATAACGCTGGTATAAACGAAGGAAAATGAGGCGTTTCAGGAAACCTAAGTCTAAAGAAGAAGAGGCCAATTGTGTAGGCTCAAGTGTCCCAAAGAACACAAAATATGTAACAAAATGGGCAGTAACTCTGTTTTGCGACTGGCAAAAGGCCCGGAATAATAAAAAGGCAGAGTTTGAAGAAACTAGTTTCAATTTTGGCGACATTAAAACTCTGCAAGATTGCGACACAAATCTGGAGGAAATGGGAGCGCAGTCATTAAATTTCTGGATGATTAAATTTGTGCAAGAAGTTGCCAAAAAGACGGCGACCTGTATCCACCGAAGACATTAAACAGCATTGTGTGTGGTATAAACCGATACCTGGAAGACAAGAACGACTACAACTTCATGGATAAGAGTGATAAAAGGTAAGTTTTCAATGTTAAATTAAAACAATATGAGTAAATCATACCGTAAGCTTTATATAAAGACTTTACCTTCTTATTCTAGATTTTCCTTGCTAAGAAACGTCATGGACGCCGAAATGAAAGAGTCCACACAAAACCACAACGAGAACCAGTTACAGCAGAAGAAGAGGAGATACTTTGGTCTAAAGGACTGTTAGGGGGTAATTCTGCTACTAGTTTATTGCACACTATTTATTTCTATAATGGAAAATTATTTGGTCTAAGGGCGAAAGACCATCGCAATTTGCGAATAGCTAATTTCAGGATTACTGATAACATGATTACTTTTGACGAAAGTTTTAGCAAAACGTTTCACGGTGGCCTCAAAGATCTAAAAAATACACCAAGAGTATCCACTCATTTTTGCCACGATTCAGGTAAAGAGCATCCCAGGTGCTTAGTACAATTGTATAAGTTGTATCTTGAAAAAATCAAAATTTTTGATTCAGTAGTACAGGATAAGGCTTTCTATTTCTATCCAAATCGCGATTTCAGTAAGTTTGAATTTGAGCAAAGACCTCTAGGTGAAAATAAGTTAAATGGTATTCTACCAGATGAGCTTTGTGCTAAGGCCGGCCTGGCAAGGAAGACAGCACATTCATTAAGGATAACCACTGCAACTAGGCTTTTTCAAAGTGGTATTGAAGAGAAGCTTATTAGAGATCGAACGGGTCACAAATCAGATTCACTTTTCAAATATGAAAGAGTCTCAAATCAACAGTTAAAGCAAGCGAGTTCAATTTTAGGTCCTTGTAATTCCGAGGCTAACGATAGTACTAATTACCCTTCATTTGAGTTCAATCTGTTTGATACCTTAGAGGATAATTTTTTTGATAATGTAATTTCTGATGAAACATTATGCAGCATTAATTTATCTGATGATGATTTGATGTTTAATGAAGATGTGGCAGATGAAATATTAGCAGGCATAGATTACGAGAGTGCCACTACCAGTGTAACTCGGCCTACACCAAAAGTTAGTGAAGCTTGTACAGCTAGTCCACCTAAATTAGTGTTTAGTAACTGCACTTTCACCAATGTAACGTTTACTAATTCAAAATGATTGAACAGTTAAGTAATAACACAGATG